>CM040243.1:111724366-111934366 GCA_022545495.1 Chrysanthemum lavandulifolium | reverse complement strand
AACTTCAAGAAAATGTTAAAATGCTTAAGCAAGAATTCAAGGCTAAGGAATCAAAACTTTTGAATGATTTTCTAATCTAAAACCTTGAAAAACAAGCTCGAAAATATGTTGTACGTACAAGGAATACAATTCGATCGCTCACATGATCACGAAGCATAGAGTTCTCGGCGATAAACATAGTATCCCCATTATAAAGGAATCCAACCCCGAGTATGGTAAGATAGCAAAAGTCGCCAAAATGTAATCTATGATGGCAATGAGATTCTTAAACCTAGACAGACACCTAGTTGCATTGATTGCACCGAGGAAGATAGAAAATTAGATGATGCATCTAGGAGAAAATGGATAAGAAGCTTAACGATCCCAAGTGCGAAGAGAATAAGATCATTGTTAAACCCCATGATTACAAAAAGGAAAATTGGATTTCCTTAAACAAGTTTAAGCCTCAAACTTTGTTAACACACGAACAAGTGTTACGAAAAAAGATTTAGATAAGCAAAAGTGAAAATCTTGTTGAAACAAACCCTCCCTTAGGAAAATACTGCTGTTGACGTGTATCCTTCAAATACACCAATGCATTTAGTTCCTAGAACTATTGCCACTAAGAGCAAGACCTTAATAAGTCAATATGTTATTTTTCAATTATTTGTTGACTTTGAGAAAACTTGTAAGAAAAGGATCACACCTTTGGGATAAGCGGAAGGGAAAGGGTTTTGAGCAAACAAAGAATGTTATTTAACGGGTCGTGCCTTTCTTTAAACAACTAAAGATCAATTTGAGAGTCTTAAAAGGGGATAGATCTACGATATTAAAAGAATGGAAAAGGAATTTGATGCAATGATTGTTGAGGTTAGTGACTATGAGCGAGAATTAAAATATAATGAGATTGAGAGGAAGAACTTGCATACCTTGAATGAGAATCTTATTTACGAATGTATCTCTCAAGATGTGTTCTATACCACTAATTGTTCTATTATCGCTTCTCAATTTCATGAATTATCATTGCTTTGAAAGTCTCCCATGATCGTGTCATTGAGCTTGAAATCAAAAACTCTAAACTAAGTGAGAAAATTGAGCAGGATGATCACGATAATTTGGTAAAACATTTTTCTAAACTAGAAGTTGAACATTTTGATTTACAACTAAAATATCAACATCTCAAAGAAAATGTTAAAACCTCAAACATCAAGATATCCTCGAGATGTTCCAGTTTGATCACGATTTTGAAATAAACAAGCGTGATGAAACGATTCAAGCTCAACGTAACACGATCGAGAAAGTTGAAAGCCAAAATTTCTCAATTAAAGGGTGAAATGAACAATGTGGTGGCTCCCAAATGCCTCCTCCTTTAGATTCTCGGAATTCTCAAATTTTCATCTTCAAAACTTGGTTAATGCTTACAAAAGGAAAATGAGAGTTTTCTAGAAGAAAATGAAAAGGTTAAATGTCATTTCAATGAGTTATTTGAGTCAATAAAGTCACTCGTAACAAAATAATGAAAAAATAACTTCATTGCAAAAGGAAATTGAGAATCTGAAGAGGAAGTGGAAGGGGAAAATGCCAATGACAAATGGGGAGAATGGTGCTTCAAAGGTGCATGCACATAATAAATATGCTTTGTTTGTGAAATATGTTCCTCCTCATCATAGGAATAACAAACTTGCTATTCAAACATATTTCTCATACCTTAATGACGACCTAGAATGTCTCAGTGAGGTTGTAGAAGAGGATAAGTTAGAGAAACCACTTGATAATGCAATTGGCCATGCATGCTTATATGCGAAACGATCTCAAGAACTTCTAGAATGCTTAATTACAATATGCCCTAAAACCTTAGGTGAGCAAGTCAATCCTTGATACCTTGTTCTATGCCTAGTGTCAAGTATACAACTCATTCAATGCCCAATGTTATGAAAGTGAACCTCGGTGTGCCTTCAAATAGTACACATCGGCACACATCAAAAGCAGGAAGGCAAAAGAGCAAAACCAACTAATGTTCCCATTCCACTCTGGGGAATGTCGGTGACATTAAAGACGCGGGTCAAAGTCTCAAGGCAATACAAGGAATGATAGGACCTCATGAGCTAAAATGTGCATTGGAAGAAAGTAGAAGATCCTTGTGAGGAGAATTTGAATAACATGAATCGTGTTGATTCTAGTGTTATCTCTAGCGTCTTGTAATTCTGCGATTCTACTACTTTGGCAAAACATGTAATGATGATTGCGTGGTTTACGACTAATCTTGAATGTGGTATGAATGATTTTTCTAATCTTTGTCAAATGCCAGTTTAAGCGGTAATGTTAAAATCAAGCTAAGAAGGCTAAAAGTAGCTAAAAGCGAAGAAAGTTAGAAAAGTGAAACTGGGAAGAACATTTAGTAAGATAGGTTATCAATGGATACATTTTGCCATAAAGTTAATGGGATTCGCCCTCAATTTGCTAAAGACAATGCCCACTAGAAAATGGATGCCTCTTTGGTAGAACTATTCACTTAAAGTGAACATACTACGAATAGGTCAAATCTGGATACTAGCCTGCGCATCTATTTACGATGATTCCATTGTTTCTACTTGATGTGGGTGTTCCAATCCTTACTTACTAACCAAATGGAACCCATTCTTGCATGGGGATCCCAATTATCGATTATCCATTCTGTTCGTGTTCAGCTGCGATCGTTCAAATCGTTACGTAGTACTTGGACTCGGTTTGTTCCAACTGTATATTTGGAGACCGGTGTGGCTCATGAACCGTGAGTAAATTCATCGGGGCTGTTAGATTAGGAATGATCATTTTGGTGTAATTATGGGTTATGGAGATTATATTGTGGAATAGTGTTATCTCCGGGGTATATTCGTAGAAGGTCTTGGTCATAACTTATTCTTTGTCGGTCGATTACGTGATTACGATCTAGAAGTGGCTTTAAGAAAACATACTTGCTTCGTTAGAGAACTTGATGGTAAAGAACTTTTAAGAGGAACACGTGGGACAAATCTATACACCATCTCCATCGAAGATATGATGAAGTCTTCTCCAATTTTCTTATTGTCAAAGGCTTCGAAAATAAAGTCATGGTTATGGCATCGTCATCTCAATCACTTGAACTTCGGCAAGGACTTAGTTGTAGGTTTACCTAGACTAAAGTATGAAAAGGATCATCTTTGTTCACATGCCAATTAGGAAAAAGCGAGAAATATGCCCTGAGCCCAAAACAACAAACTCAATTCTGAAGTTCTTCATACAATACACATGGATTTATGTGGACCCATGAGTCTCTGAGAATATCTTTGGGAAGAAATATGTGTTAGTTGTGGTTGATGATTACTCTCGATTCACAGGTCAAGTTCCTAAGGACAAAGGATGAAACTCGAGATATCATCATCAAACTTATCAAGCAGTTGCAGATTCGACTTAACAAAGCTATCGAATCATCCGAGCAGACAATGGGCCGGGTTTGTTAATAAACAACTTAGTGAGTTTTATGAAAGTGTTGGAATCGGTCATCAAAGAAGTGTTCCACGAACTCCTCAGCAGACTGTGTAGTTGAAGGCGAAATCGAACTCTTGTGGGCCGTAAGAACTATCTTGATTTACTCAAGGTTCCAATGTTTCTACGGGTGAAGCCATTGCAGCTGCATGCTACACCGAAAATCGATCCCTAATTCACACTTGCTCATGGAAAAACTCCATATGAACTTGTCCTGAATAGAAAACCTAATTTATCATTCCTTCGTGTGTTTGGTGCATTGTGTTATCCAACTAATGAGGGTCAAGACTTAGGCAAACTTAAACCGAAGCGGACATTGGGTATTTGTAGGATATGCACCAAACAAAAGGGATACGAATCTACAACAAAAGAACCGAAATATCATGGAAACTATTCACGTTACGTTCAATGAGTGACCGGTCTAATGGCTCGGGACAACTCGATTCACGGACGTATCATCATGTAGTCCCATCGGTTCTACTCTTGTTTACGGCTCCTCGCTTATGACTCCTTATGTACTTCATTCGAGAAGATGACTTGAAGAAACTATTTGATCAATGTTTGATGAATACTATGAACCAAGCGCTAATGATCTCATCAATCCCATCATCGAGGGGCTCTTCTATCCTGTCAATGAAGTAAATCCTTGATTTCTATGTCATTAAGTCGAGCGCTGCTGGCGATCAATCGATCTCATCAACAAACCTTCAATCACAGAGTGTACATCAAGGAATTGCTTGATCCACAAGATGAAGTTAATCCCTTTACTACTCAGAAGATGCTCCATTTGAAAATATATTTGCTCTGATTCATCATCTGAACCATCTTCATCGGAGACATCGACTCTGCTACTTGGTTCCAAACAACAACACATGAACACCTTAGAAAATGGACGCATGATCACCCATTAGACAACATCATTGGAAACCCTTCTCGTCCACATATCCACTCGTAAACAACTTGCTCGATGCCTTATGGTGCTTCTTCAACTACTGTACTCTCTAAGATCGAACCTAAAGATGTTAAAAGCTGCGATGAATGAAGACGGTGGTTCGATGCCATGCAAGAAGAAATTCATGAGTTTGATCGATTAGATGTATGTAAATTAGTACACGCTCCGGACTATGCTATGATCATTGCTCTAAAGTGGATCTTCAAAGTGAAGCTTGATGAGCATGGTGATGTGTTGAAAAATAAGGCTAGGTTAGTGGCTAAAGGATATCGTCAAGAAGAAGGTATTGACTTTGAGGAATCTTTTGCTCTGTTGCTCGTATCGAGCTATCGAATCTTCTTGGCTAATCACGGCTAGTAAGAACATGGTCGTATATCGGATGGATGTGAGCGCCTTTCTTAATGGTGATTTGAAAGGCGTGGTTTACGTCGGCCCGACCGGAGGTTTTGTGAATCGAGCATCCTACTCATGTATATCGCTTGAAAAAGGCCCTTTACGGTTTGAAGCAAGCTCCTAGAGCATGGTAATCTGTGTTGTCAAAGTTTCTTCTATCTCTTGGATTGACAAGGGAAGCGATTGATCGACATTGTTCACGAGAGTCGAGCAAACATTTAATTCACGTTGATTTATGTTGATGATATTATCTTTGCCTCGTGACCCCGATGAATGTGATCGTTTTCAAAAAAATGGGTTCCAAATTTCAAATGTCAATGATGGGACAAATGTCATTTTCTTGGGATTACAAATTTCACAAAGTCCGGAGGCATTTTATTAATCAATCTAAATATCAAATGAGATCTTAAAGAAATTTAGATTTGTTTCATGTGACACCGTTGACACTCCGTGATTGAACATACCAAGTCGGATGAGGACCACTCGGGGATCATGGTAGATCAAACAAAATATCGTAGTATGATTGGATCACGATGTACCTCACCGACTAGTAGACCAGAACATCTTGTTCGTTGTGTGCATGTGTGCTAGATATCGAGGCTAAGCCTACTAAAAAGCACCTTGAAGCGGTTAAGCGGGTCTTCGGTATCTCCAAGGAACCATCAACATGGGACTTTGGTACCGAAAGACACCGGTATGTCACTAACGACCTATCTTGATCTTGATCATGCAGGATGACAAGATACTGCGTCGAGAAATGCGTCGGAGAGTGCTGATTTTTGGGTGATAAGCTTGTGAGTTGGTCTTCAAAAAGCAAATGAGTACTTCTATTTCCTCTCTGAGGTGAATACATAGCCATGTCATCTTGTTGTGCTCAAATCCTTTGGATGAGATCCCAATTATCGACTATGGCTTTGAATTTAACAAAATCCCTACTGTCTTTGTGATAATAAAGTGCTATTGCTTTCTCTTGCAACAACGTTCAACACTCAGAGCAAAGCACATCGATATTCGACATCATTTCATCCGAGAACAAGTAGAAAAGCGGTGTGGTGGAACTCTATTTTGTGAAGTCGAGAATACCGGTTAGCGAGACATCTTCACCAAAGCTCTTCCAAGAAAGCGTTTGAGTTTATTCTTCCACGACTTGGCTTGAAAAGCCTTCAACCAGAAACACTCAAACGTCTTCAGGAGGAAGTCGAGGAGTAAAGGTCTTTCTTCATCCATCTATGTGTACATATTTATTCAAAAAGCAAAATACAAAATTACAAAACCTACAAAAAGCAAATAGAAAAATATAAAATCTTTCATAAAATCCATAAAAATCTGAAAAATCTCAAAAAATATTGTCTTTTTGTCATATCTTTCTTGATTCGATTAATATCTACGGTCTTTGTGCTGTCAGTCAAAGAGTGACACAGGTCTTTAGATGTTGGTCGAATGTACATATTCGTTATAAAAAAAAAAAAAAAAAAAAAAAAAAATCAAAAATTAAAAATTATTTTTAGAAAGTGAAATAAATGGTTTATTGTCATTTCGGCGGTAACCGCTTTCAAAGAAAAAACGAGCCATGCTTTATCTTGCTTTCAAATCTCATGCTCGATTCGATAAACAATTGTTTTCAATCTAATGAAAACTAATTGCTTTGAAAAATAACTCGTACTCTATTTTGTAAATCATCGGACTTAACTTTTGTTAAAATATCTATCTCTCAATCAACAACTTATGTCATTGATTGAGGGGAGAATGATTTCAATTAAATCAAAGGTTATTTGTCATACAATTGTTTTCAAAGAAAATCATGCATGTTTAATCTATGGAGTTTAAATTCTCAAAATCCGATCCTTATCGATTAAAACTTTTTTCATAATTAAGTCACAATTTTCCTTAAAAGCTTTCAAAATCAATTTAAATCTACATAGATCACAAATCTCAAATGATTTGATAATTGTGATCGAGAGAATTTGTGATTTAAATTGGATTTAAGCGGATAATTCGACAAATGGGTTCATAAGTGTTTAGCAAGTTTTCCTCGCATGTGACAAACGATTTCAAATTTTCCATGCACATGTTGAGGGAGCATCTACTCTAAACTTAAAATTATTGAAGCGTGATTGATTTGTCTCTAAGTGCGAGTTCCTCTAATATGTGCAAAACTCTTTCAAACTTGAGGCACATATTGAGGGAGAGCAAACTTTTGAAAACCTCATCCTTCCTCAAAATGTTTTATCTACTCAAATTGATTGGGAAGTGATGATGATCATTTTAGAAAAAAATTAATCAAAAGATTGGACTTTTCATTCTTAATCTAACGATTTCAAAGATCTCTTGCCTCCATGTGCTAAACAATTTTTGAATTTTATGCTTATGTTGAGGGGGAGCATTTCTAAAATATCAAAACAATTAAAATACAAAATACTTTGATTTTATATCACAAGTATCTTGATTGATTTTCAATTGGTTCAAAATGGATGAAGCTGTACCAAAAGACCGACCATTTTACTTTATGCATGGTGTTATAAGGATGGTTAGGTTAGGTATTCGATCCACGATCCCTTGAGCGGGAGGGATCTACCGAGGACAATCCACTAGATAGTGTAGAAGTCCTAGGTTTGATGAAAAAAGGAGAAAAGTGAGATATGGGAAGAGTGCGGATGAGGCCGAGCTAATCTTGGAATAAACCCAACAAGGTTCTAGTTATGAAGTCTTGGTAAGCTTGAAGGGTTGAAGAATGAAAAAGAATTGAATGTGGAAAAGGTGAAAAGAAATAGCCCTCAAATAATTCAACTTTAGGGCGAAACAGGGTTCACTTCATATCTCTTGGTGTTTACTAAGGTAACACTTGGTATTGAAGACAGGGCGTCATGGACCTAGTGACGCCTTGCACTAAACTTCCCAAGCCACTCAAGTTCCTCTTAAAAGGACTTGTTTCATTCTCACGAGAACCGACATTATCTATCGACTTTCTCTTGGAGTTTGTTGATATTGAAGAAGGAGACCTCTCCTAGTCTCTTGCTTGGGAACCAAATAAGCACAATTGAGTCTAGAGCCACGAGATCATCTACAAATCTCATTAGGACACATTCAATGAAGACTCTCATTCCACACAATGTGAAGAGAGATTATATCTTATGAGTCCTCGCGCATTATCCTTGTGGTATTGCCGGACATCCGAGGTGATATGCAAACATATTCACAATGAAGATGGAAAGCCTTCGGAGCCAACATCAAACAAGCTCCTAGTGGGTGGCATGTGAGATCTACCCAATAGATCAACCATGTAACAACTAAGCGAGAAACAATGGGGCAATTCAATATTTTGAATCAATTCAGTTCGAGTTATGGATTGACGGATACCTTTAAAAACCGGTCGTTGTGTTTAAAACTTTTTCTTTAGCATTTCACGTGTACTAATATTTCAAAATAAAGGTGTTTATGATTGATAATTGATTTTCATCAAAACCGTTTGTATTGCAAAAACAATTTTTATTGAGCGATACGCGATTGTTTTCTCAAATCTCTTTTCATCGATCGATGAATCTCGATTATTTGGTTCACTCACTCCGTGTTGTCTTCTTTGAGGCGTTCGGTTTGAGAACGACTAGAGCGACTCTGAAAACCACTGTCGAGGAAATTTTTGAATTATACACGATCGCAGGCGATGCTTGTCTTGCGATCAGCGAGAGCAGTGGGCGTGTACCTCGATTCAACAAAAGTGATCAAAGACACTCTTGTAAACTTTATTGCTAACTATTTTATGCACGGGAGCACGGCGTTTCGGTGATCGAGAAGGAGCGGTCAATCCTTAGCCGTATGCTCACACAACACATTCATTTCCAAAGAAATCATGATTAGTGCATCAATGACTACGATATTATCACTCCATGCCTACGCTATCTTCTTTGCTAATATCATGACTCAGCGAAAGCTTCGCTACTCGATAAGAATATATCATGATCCGAATGTGAGCATGTCGGTCCAAATGTCACAACATCACATAATACCAACACCACAATGGATGAGTTAGAGTTCTTGTGGTGATGATCTCAAAGCGGCTCAAAACTTCGATGTATCACGTGGATCGGTTAAAGACCTCCACTCGGATTATCCAAACATGAAAAATGAAGAATCATATACTACAAGCTACTGAGAACAAAGAACATAAACAAGAATCCAAGAACAATTTCAATGTAATATCTGTTTGTATTCTATGTAATTTTAATGTGTGTTTGAGGTGACCTCCACTGGGGGAGATTGTTAGGATTTAGAAAATCCGGTATTAAAGTATCGGTCACCTCAAGTATATGTATCCGTT
Organism: Chrysanthemum lavandulifolium; assembly: GCA_022545495.1. Lineage (NCBI taxonomy): Eukaryota > Viridiplantae > Streptophyta > Magnoliopsida > Asterales > Asteraceae > Chrysanthemum > Chrysanthemum lavandulifolium. The sequence goes on along the minus strand of CM040243.1, from coordinate 111,925,223 downwards.
AAGCTAAATGATCGTAGTTATTTAATGTTAAGTTGTATTTAGTTAGGTAACACCGTGGAGAATGGACGGTCTCTACCATTGTATGCACGATCCGCGGCCCGTCGGTGGCGTTTATTGTAAGACTATAAGTACTCTCTACCTCCCAAGATAGAGAGTTGGAGCTCATAATAAGATTTTCTTTCTCTCACTAAAGTTCCCAAACCTCTAACTTTCTCTCTCTAAAACTCATCTTATGCGCCCCTTGTGTTAGTGATTTGATGTGTATGTGAAATCAAATATGTTACAATTACAATATAATTAGTCCAATCATGTAAGTTTCCAAACTTATGGAACATCATTTATTCTTAATATTTCGATTAATTTCCTTATTTGTTGTTTTCATCAACGTCCATCTTTTCGGTTTTATCAACATTAGTATTTTCGGTTGATTTCCTTAGTTATCATTCAATCACGAAACACGCTTTTAGTCTTAATTTCTAAATCTTATATTTGCACATATCGGATGGACAAAACCACCTCAAAGAAGTTGTTTTCCGACTTTTTATGTGTCTTAATGAGTTGTTTCAATGTGTGGGTATTCTTTATGAGTCTTGCCGCTTTAATGTTCGATCGGTAAAAACAACTCAAAGGCATATTATTAGTTACGTTTAGTTTGAATGAATAATTGAAAGAAATGATAAATAAATATTTTAGGCCGCTCATGCGGGAGAGTGGCAAGAGGCGGCAAGAAGAGTAGCACGACATCTTTGGTTGGGATGAGGGCTCATTGCGGCAACCTGAGGCGAAGGTGAAACCTTCACCTTATATGATTCCGTGCCAAGTGGGTCCCCTCAGTGTTTTATTATTTGTTTTTTAAGTTTGCGAGTGTGTGTGATATTTAATTGGTATTATAATAAATATGGGTTGAAAGGTGAAGTAGTGTGAGTCATTGGTAGTGAGAAATGAGAGGGTAAAAGAGCGAGAATGCTAATGTGGAACGGAGGTGGAAAGTGGAGTGATGTTATGGATGAGAGTAGTCAAAAGAATTGATATGGAACAAGGATTTTACGTTGCGGGTGTGTGCGTCGTGATAGTTCTCATTAGCTTAAAATTGGCGTGTAAATTTTCTTTTAAAACCTAAGACATTGTAATTTGAACTCACGGCTTTGGCTATAATGCTCTCAAACTAACACATAAAAATACAAAATAGAGCGTTGAGGAAAAAATTTAGAAAGTTAAATTTTTGGTATTACGGTAAAAAAAGTATATTTACATAAGGTTGAATATATAAGTAAAGATTCTAATAAAGTTAAATCATGACTTTGGCTATAATGCTCTCAAACTAACACATAAAAATACAAAATAGAAAGTTGAGGATAAAAATTAGAAAGTTAAATTTTTGGTATTAGGGTAAAAAAATATTTACATAAGGCCGAATATACAAGTAGAAGATTTTAAGAAAGTTAAATGGGTTAAAGTATTAATATGAAATGAATTGTAAATACTTTTGTATAATTTAATTGGGTTTTTCTAACTTGTGCCTGGGGCACAAGTTAAACCTAACAAGTACACAGGCTCATGAAAAAGTACATAAGGATCCGCGCAAAATGCAGACAAGCGTGCTTTTATGTGCGTCCGATGTTACAGTTGTACTATCGGTGTGTAACTTGCTGCCCTTAGGGCACAAGTTAGTTAAAACAATTTATAATAAGAAGAAGGTAAAATATGTCTAAAGATAAAAACATTTATATTGCAATGAAATTGTATGCAGGAAAAGAATAGTTTATGGCTTTAACTTTGTAAATCATAAAGAGTAAAACAATATCTATTGTTTTAAATCTCATAATTACATATTATATTTTAATGTTGAGTGTTTGAAATGATTTTACAATTTTTATTTTACGGATTATTAATTATTAATAATGGACATTACATACGCATAGTGGCTACATCATTATAGTTACGTCAATATTTATATGTGTGCAAGGGTTAAAAATTAAACACGGTGTATTAAACGCATTACAACATTCTCGATAGTGTAGTAAATCAAGTAGTGCATAGGATAATTGCTAAACAAGTAGTTTTGTAGCTTTAGCTTTGTAAATCACAAATAAAGTAAATCAATTTCGTTTCATGGGAGTCTCCGGCATAGGAAAGGGTAGTCTTTCATTAGAGACTAACTTTGCTACATATATAAATTTTTAATAATTATTTAAACTTAAATATTATGGTTATAAATCAATTAGCAATAAAATTTGAGTTGTGCTTCAGCGATAATAATAACATAATTTGAAGTAAAAGAGGAGACAATGGTTTAAAATGTTTAAGTTGAGTCAATTTGGAGAAAGATACGATCAAAATTGTCCACAATGAAATGCTGCTCAATCTGTGATCACATACATCTATATGTGGTCGTATTTCACGTTCTGAGAAATAAATAATTGAAATTGCTATGTTCTTTTTCGGTTATTTTGACAACCATGTTTTATGTATGATATGTTTCATTATTAGCAACTTTATATTTTATGTTTGCTTATCCAAATGTGGTTCTTGATACCTCTAACTTTATGTGTCACAATGTCATGCTCATTTAAATGTTTCTTTAAAATACCCGTGAATTTCACGAGTCTTTTAGCTAGTATAGCATATAGAGATTATGAAAACATAGTAAGGATGATGAGCATAGGTTTCCTTACAACTTTTGGCCATATACAAGGAAACTAAGAACAAGAACACTAGCTTAATTCTTCAACCAAAAACCAACTTCCAATCCTTCAACACAACTCTTGCTAACCCTTGATAACCTTGATCTAACCTTGTAAATTTACCATGGAATCACCAAATAAACACTAGGACTTTGGATTACTTAAAGCTTGATATAGCACTTGTTCTCTTGAATAATACTTGAAAGGAATTAGCAAATGAAGGTGTGTTTGCTATTGTTGATGGTATGAATGACTAAGAAGAGGGGGAGGGGTATTTATAGTGTTTTAAGGAGGTTAGGAAGGTGTTTAGGAAGGTGTAGTGAGGAGGTTAAGTTTTAAGATATTTTCAAGTCTTAGTTAGTAAGTTATGACACATGCATGTATCTAATAAATTCAAGACTTATCACCAAGCCACCAAGGCTCGGTGAATCACTAAAATTTAAATCCATGGTTTATCTTGGATGACTAGGTATAATTTTGATGTTATCTTGCTTTTGGTGAATTCGGGTTTGGTTCGGTATTAGCTAAGCGTAAGTCGTAAAGTCACGAAACTCAAATCGGTGTCGTAAAAATATTAAACTTCTAAATATGTTAAAATTTGTTAATACACTCTATATTAGTATATTATATGAGTGATAAGTTTGACGAAGCGTAAGCCTTTATTAAAACCTAGAATGGTAAGATATTTAAGAATAAATTTCAAATTTACTTCTCTTAGTAAGATATTTAACTAGGTATTATCTAAATAATATCTAGTTGATGACTAGGTATATAACTAGGCAAGGTAAACTAAAATGTATTAGTCAAAAGGTGGTGCGGGTATCGGGCGTGAATAGTAAAAATACGAGGATGAATAGTAACTTTGAAATCACGAATTGTTACAGATTACCTACTCCTTAAATGGAATTAGTCCGGAATTCGGTGTATATTATATATTAATATACTAGTATGTTCATGTAGCATAAAATGTTTAAAGGTCACATAATCTTACGGAGGATGGACCTTGGGCGGAAAGCGTAAGACTATAAAATATTTTGTTTGTAAAAGTGGTTATAGTTTAATGCTCAATTAGACCCGTTTATCTATAACTATAACTCGATACCAATCAATAACACCTCCAATTTCGTGAGCATAGCGAATTCAAGCGGGGTGTTACTTCATGCCACTATGATTATAACAATAGAAAAGCGAACTCTAATTGAGTCATTTTAAAACATTTATCATTCGAATTATATAAATATCGAGTTTACAAAATGAGGTCCCGATGGTTTCACGACTTACAAATAAATTTTCGAATGATAATAAAATTTATAGTCATCTTGTGTACTTGTGCCCTTCCTTTCCATCCTTGCCCGACCTCGTGCCTTATGGACTTGAGATAAACATGCTAAAAGTGTCAACACGAGAGGTTGAGTGAGTTCATAGGTTTATAAGTAAATATTGTGTAAGACTTTACAAATAAATCCTGTTAAAAGTAAACTTCAAATATTCCAAGTGTATGACTATTGTACTGAATACAGTATCACATATAGGTAGTGTTTCCGTTTCACTAAATTCTTGACATTGAAACCTTAAGTTTTTGTTTCTAGTTTCTTCACAATCTTACCAAGTCAGTTGGTTCGTTATTATACTAATTCTATTAGATCGAGATTATACCAAGTCCATTAGATCGTGATCATTCCAAGTCTATTAGATAGTGATCATACCAAGTCCATTAGATCTTGGTCATACCAAATCCATTAGATCGTGATCATACCAAGTCCATTAGATCGTAATCATACCAAGTAAATTAGATCGTTATAGTACCAAGTCCATTAGTTCAACAAATGTTTCATGATTTTCCGTTATACCTAGTGTTCTCGAATATAGTGTGTACTGTTTTTCCTAGCTGGTCAACCTAACGGGTTTATCAATTCCAATAGTCCTATTCATAGTATTCGCTCTCACTCGACTAGTGATTAGTGGTTTCGATATAGGGACTTAAGTGTAACAATAGTGTTACTTAGAGCTAATACAACATTCAGTTTAGATAAACGTAAAGTTTGCAAATAATCGTGATTGTTAATAAAGGTAGTTGAGCATGTATTCAGATAAACGTACAGTTTGCAAATAATCGTGATTGATAATAAAAGTAGTTGAGCATGTATTCAGATAAACGTACAGTTTGCAAATAATCGTGATTGTTAATAAAAGTAGTTGTGCATGTATCTCCCCGAAGAGTTTAAAAATAGTTAAGCGATGAAAATGAGGCTACGAACTCATCGTGAACTAATGATATCAAATCGTATAGCGGAAATGATGGATAAGCGGGAAGTCTCTACGTACAACCTAGAAATATGATATCGTGTCTTAGGTTTTGAAATAACAATGCAAAAATATAAACGAGCCTATATACGTCCTTATATTGATCATGATGTAGTACTTGGTAGGTTGTGTATGTCGTTTTATAGAAACAATTTATGAAACTTTTTTAGTTTATATATCTCGTACTACCGTTAGGACCATCATAATTCGAGGTCATGTAGTAAGCGTTCGAGGAGCTAGGACACTTTAAATTGTAAATCCAGCAACTCGTCAACCCGTTTACCGAAATGAAACCGCACACATGAATCTCCCTAGTCTTGTAGTGTTCAATATGGAAAACATGAAGTTTATAATAGTTGTAAGGGTCTATAAGTTTATGAGTATAGTTTCACATGTGAAAAACACTATTTCGAAGGTCGAATAAAATTAGGAAAGTTTATTTTGAATAAAGATTGTTATTTTATAAAGCTTATTATGTCTAGTAAGTATTTATTTTTTCAAAATAACATGGTTCCTAATTACTTGTCTAGTGAAAACTAACTTTCTTGGCCTGAAATTTTTACAATATGAGAGAAAAATGCCCTTGTTTGGTGTTTTCGGGCCGAGTTTCCACTGATGGACGTAAAACATCATTCCGGACAACTTTCGTGTTCTAACTTTTTGATAAATCGGAGCAGAAGTGCCTTTAAAAATTACTCAGATTCGGCAGTAAGCTAATTGGCAGTTTTTTTTAGCTTCTAGGTTTCGCTAACTTCTTTTGACTCATGTACTCGTTTTGGGTGATTCAAATTGCTACATTTTCCTTGTAAGATCCTCTATCATTATATAAGCCTTTTCAAGTCAATAAGTATATATTTCTAGTCGTTTATCATAGCATAACCTACTAGTTTACTTGTTTGTTTTATAAATGATAACATAAAATGATCTATAAGTTTAGAATTGTTTTAAGGGTTTGTATATCATGAGATCAATATAATAAGACATATATAGCATATAGAGATTATGAAAACATAGTAAGGATGATGAGCATAGGTTTCCTTACAACTTTTAGCCTTATACAAGGAAACTAAGAACAAGAACACTAGCTTAATTCTTGACCAAAACCCTAACTTCCAATCCTTGAACACAAATCTTGCTAACCCTTGATAACCTTGATCTAACCTTGTAAGAACCTTATGTATTCAGCCCTAATCACCTTGTGTAGCTAGTAAATTTACCATGGAATCACTAAATAAACACTAGGACTTTGGATCACATAAAACTTGATATAGCACTTGTTCTCTTGAATAATACTTGAAAAATTAGCAAATGAAGGTGTGTTTGGTATTGTTGATGGTATGAATGACTAAGAAGAAGGGGACGGGTATTTATAGTGTCTTGAGGAGGTTAGGAAGGTGTTTAGTAAGGTGTAGTGAGGAGGTTAAGTTTTAAGATATTTTCAAGTCTTAGTTAGTAAGTTATGACACATGCATGTATCTAATAAATTCAAGACTTATCACCAAGCCACCAAGGCTTGGTGAATCCTAAAATTTAGTCCATGGTCTATCTTAGATGACTAGGCATGAGTTTTGATGTTATCTTGCTTTTACGGAGTCAGTTTTGGTTCCTATAATTGCTAACTATAAGTCGTAAAGTCACGAAACTTAAAATCAAGTATCATAAAAGTATGAAACTTGTAAATATGTTAAAACTTTTAATATACTCTATATTAGTATATTATATGAGTGATAAGTTTGACCAGAACACGTAAGCCTTTATTAAAACCTAGAATGGTAAGATATTTGAGAAGAGAATTTCAACTTTACTTCTCTCGGTGAGATATTTTGTAAATATTTAACTAGGTATTATCTAAATAATATCTAGTTGATGACTAGTATATGACTAGGCAAGGTAAACAAAAATGTATTAGTCAAAGGTGGTGTGGGTATCGGGAGTGAATAGTAGCGTGAATAGTAAAAATACGAGGATGAATAGTCACTGAAAATGAGAATTGTTACATGTATTATGTCCTACCTCTCATGAAACTCACAATATTTGTTAGCTTTTCTTATTTCGATCGATGTGATCATTGGTGGAGGAGTTTTGAATTTCGCTTTTCAACGTCAATATTTCCTTTGGTGTCTTAGAGGAGAGTGAACCTATCTTGCTTATTTTCCGTCTGGTGGTTTACGTATCCCTTTTGAAGCCTTGTTTACGCGGGGTTCGTGCGGCTTCCATGGTACTTAGGGAAGCGATCTCTTCTTTTCGTGGTTGCTGCGACCACTTGTCCTCGTAGGAAGGATGCGGTTAGCCTCATCATTTCATCTACCGACTTAGGTATTTTATCATGCAAGCGCTTAATCGGCTCGGGATTAGTAATCCTTTGCATAAAGCGGAGATTTTCATGACTTTTGGTGCTCCTTTGACATCCTGCTCTACACCTTGAATCTCTTCACGAAGTCTTAGTAGTTTCTCCCTGCTTTCATTTGATGTAGTGAAGTTCTGAGGGATCTTTTATGCATTTCTTTTCTTTGAAGGAAGTTCGCTAGGAAGACCTCTTTCAACTCGTCATAGCTATCTCCGATTACGGTGGAAGATCATGAAACCACACCTAGCGGATCCGTGGCGTGGAATTGAACATATGGCACCGAGTTAGCATGGTGACGTTCCACTTTTGTTCTTTGCTTGGAAAATTTTCAAGTGATCTTACGGGTCTTCACTTGAGTCGATGTCTTCGCATTAGTAGGCATTCGTGTTTTCTTGGGCATGTCGAAAATATGAATCGCATAGTGAGCGGATCGGTCTCCTTGTATACCCATGGTCAGCTAAGTCATCATCATCGATGTCGACTTACGCTTTTGGATCCGGACCTCCAATATTACTCCTTGTCTTCACTTTAGGAAAGTCGACCCGGGTTGGCAGTATGCATTATCTTCACATCTTCTAGAATAAGGCTCATTCTCCACGAATAGGAACTATGATAATCGTTTTCCTCCTCTTTTTGAGGCCCATGATTACTTGGTTTCTTGGGGTCTCTGGGTACAGGAGACACTTTTTCCTTATCTCCTAGCTTTGTGAAACACATCCTTGCGCAATATTTTGAACACCTCATCTCTTTCGGCATTTTTCTTTTTGGTGACCTAGATCGACTCATAACAGGCTCGAGAGCCTTCTAAATGCGTTCGGCGCTTTAGAGATTTGATCTTTCCTCAAATCTTTTCTTTTAGTCGGCGACTCGAGTGTTCGGCGACTTGCGAAAAGTCTAGCGAGTTTTAGTGCCTCATAGCTTTGGCCCTTTCTTCTTGCTTAGAATCTACAGCGCGGTCGGTGGGTTTGTCATAGTACTTGTCGCGGTACTTCTTGATGGCTGCGTCGGACGCTGAGCCCTTCAGTTCCTTGAGTTGCATTGTTTTCTCTTCTGCCGTGTTCCTATTGCGGATACGGGAGGCGGGAGTTAGTTGGGACCGAGTGCCTACGGTGAGCATTTTTCAGAACCTTGATTGTGTCTTGGGTCCCGGATGGCGCAACTTGTTAGTACAAAAAGTGTGACGGGTTGTGATGGGTGTTAGTGTTGCTTGTTGAATTTGGTTAACAAGCTATTGGTGGGCGATCTTGTACTAATCAAGTAATTTAATTGAGTCCTGCCTGACAAAGAGCAAGCATTAGCCTTCTGGTGGGGACGGACCATGATTGAACTCGGCGTGAGTAATTACACATTCTTGTCGAGAAATGAGAGTATGTGTGTGTTATTACGAGAGAGAAATTTGTACCTTTTGGGATTAGAGCACTTTTATAGGCGAGGTTTACTACTAGGTTTCGATTCTTCGCGTATAAAAATTAGGCTGGGTCGGACCCTAGTCGGACAAGGTCCTATAATGTCAGCGGATGCGGACAGGATACCTTCCGCGGATGGAGGTTCGGTCCGCTAAGATATCTTCTTCGTCTTTTAGTGCGGAGTATAGCCAAATTCGTTATTAGAACTACACTGTTGGTCGATATTATTAGTTGTTTTTGTTATTGGGTTTGGGTACGATATGTGTATAGAACGAGTTAGGCCTGCTTACTACGCGTGCTATACGTAATCATCAATGATAAATGGGTGTCTAAACTTTCGCACGTGGTCTGCTTAACTTTTATTTAGTAAGTGTGGAAATGGAGAAACAAAATCCTCCATGCTGCTTCTGATGAATAGACGACGACTACTCTTCATGAAAATACTTTTTAGCGATTCAAAAATTTCGCTCATCAAAACTTCTGATCAAGCCAAAGAAAATAATTTATCATGAAATGATTGTATGCAAAGACTTAAAGATACTTCTTAATATGCTTGGTTTTTTAGGCCGTTATTTTTTAGAACAATTGTCTTGTAATTATTTATGGTTTTGACCCGTACCTTTTTATATACATTTGCCTTTTCCAAAGGTTTTTCTATTTGCGTCAATTTACTGACCTGCAAAAATCTTCAGATCACAATTCATAAAAAATAAGATTTTAATAATTATTCTTTTAGCAAAGAATTTAACAATTTATTCAAAGTGATTGATTTGGAGTTTTTGTCAAGTTCCACTCTTCTCCCAGACAATTGGGCCACCTGTGTTACTGGATCCATATAGCAATCATAAAAAAATTGACAAAAAATACTTTTTGAAATTTGACGTCAACAAATACTTTTTAAAATTACGGTAATATGTAAAAACGACAGTTTTCTGAAAATAATAAAATATATAGATATGATTTTTAAAATGTAATTATTTATTTATTAAATTATCGTCTAGAAAGATTATTAGTTTAATCGATAAGTGTTTATTTAGTTTAAGAGTGTTGATTAAATACTGTTTATTTTTTGATTAAATACGTTCTGATACTCTGTTGGATATCGGCGTATATAATGTATAGCTACGTATAATATAAAGTGGAGTGTGCGAATCGAAAAATTAATATAATGAATTTAAGCACTTAACAAGTGGTCAAAAAGCTTTATACAATCATATGCACTATTTTCTAGACAAGAATAAACAAAGTAATTTTATTTCATACTTTTTTCTTTCTATTATTTGTAATTTTAGGCCGTATATGATTTGACAAGCTTTCGTTTTAAATACCTGTTTTCCTCATTAGATTTATTTGTATATATTTTTTAGGTTACTTATCAGAAAGTTTGTATAAAACAAGTATTATAAGTTCGCACGTTGTTGCGTATTTATAAAAACACTTCGATCTTTTTTTTTTGTATGTAGCTCTATTTAACTATCAACATATAGAATATGTATATTTATATTTTTATCTATAATTATATAGGTATAATAGCTGTGATTTAGGTTCATTTGTAGGGGTGGCGATCCCGACCGACACCTAACTCGATCCCGATCCGACGCCGACTCACTTCACGTCACCGATCCGATTGTAATCGAGTCGGTGAGTCGGATTCGTTTTCATGTAATCGGGATTCGGGACGGGTCGAGAGTCGGGAGTCAGGACGGTCCGGAAGCCGACCAAAATCAAAGTTCGGACGATTCGAGACCATTATCGGGATTCGGGACGAGTCGGGACCATTATCGGCGGTCGGGAGTCGGTTTGGGTTTTCCCATGCTCACTTTATTCATTTGTGTCTAATCTAATTATTGGGAGTAGTTTTATCGACAATGATTGGGAACACTTGCAAGGGTCATATGGATAAGGGCGAAGATCATACCGAGTTGTGTTATCTGATTTGAGTTAAGTTGTATGATTATCGGTAATTGGATTTGATTCAATTGTTCAAATCTAAACCACTTCTTTGATTTGAACCATTGGATCAAATCTAATAATTTCACAATGAGCTGCAACTGAGAGGATCTTGGTCAGATGGATAAAGTAATATAAATGAGAGGTGATTTGCGCGTCGTCGTGAATTGATTGGAACACTCATAAATATTATATCTTGACATTGAAGACGCCGGACGTCTGACCTCAAGGGTGGCGTCGTCTCTCGCAACGTGTTCCAAACTTTCTCAGTGGCGGCTCGGTCATATTTTGGTTCTAACAAATGACGGCGTCGCTATATTTCCATAGGCCGTCACTATCATTATGCGGGGCAACCAAGGTTTCCTCGAGGCGGCGTCCGTTCACCCGAACGATGTCCGCGCTTTATAGAAGCGTCGTCCCGGTGATGACTTGGCAGCAGGCGAAACCACAATGCGGCGATCGGGCGGCGTCACCATCAAAAGCGGCATCATCGCGGTTGTAAAATATATATATAGACCTCGAATTTTCTGCATTATGTGTGTATTATTTTGGAGAGCAAACCCTAGTTCGTTTTAGGTCCGACTTGGACAGTACTTTAGGGTTCCAAACCCTCTTTTACACTTCAAGATAAGTTTGTTTATCAAATCTACCACCATGTTTCATCTATGTTTGATTTTTTTTGTGTTCTTGCTTATCTATCATGCGTAACTAAATAAATTAGTGTTTGCTTAGATCCAATGAAACCTAGTTATTGATTATTGTTAGGTTGTCTCTTGTTCTAATTGGTTGATGCTAGATTAAGGAAAATTGGCTTCTTCTTTCATTGTTGTGAGCTTGAACGTTCTAAATAGCTATTAAGCCTTGGAGTGCACTATAGGCTCCCGTTGTGTTTATTGCGTGAGTTGTAACTTAAGGATAATAGGATATTCGGGGGAGATACCTTGGTACTTGGCGATCTCGGGTGTCTAGAGGAGACTTACAATTCATAGAATTGGAAAATTAGGCACCACCCTATGACTAAAACATGGAATACAACGCATCAATTAGGCAAAGATGTGACAATTCAACCAACCAATAAAAGATAACTAGGGAGTAAAAAAATCTAAGTAAACACGTTTTTAATTATCATAAGAACACACTCTTTCAATCCATAGCTTTTATCTTAGTTATTAGTAATTAGTTTTTTAATTTAATTTGTTTAGTAGTTTAATTGGTAAATTACCAAACCCCCACTCTTAAAACACCGAGATTTTACTTGCTTTCATAAAAAAATATAAAAAGACTAAAAGAATCACCTTCACTTTACCTTTCTTCATACATCCCGACTAGCATCTCTATTCCGTGAGAGCGATCAACCCCACAGGCTTACCCATACTACTTTGCAGCGATTAGGTACATGCGCTTGTGGGTTGTAAAACTTGCTCTTTGGAAGGAAGTCTTTGACCCAGAACCACGCATCAAGTTTTTGGCACCTTGCTGAGGAATAAAATAGCTAGTTAGTCTTATCACGATTAGGTTCACTTGCTGATTCCTATCAAGTAAGCTTTTTTTTTTTTTTTTTTTTTTCTTTTCTTGTAGTCTATCTCCTTCTTTGTACTTTTTTTTAGTAGATCCCATCACCTTCCATGATTCACATCTTTTTGGTAAGAACTTTACACTATTTGCTCCGATTCAGCTATGTAGAATGCGAATCCACCCAATCTCTCACTCGTTCATCACTTTGGTAATCACTTAGAGTATAATGAAATAAACTAGCACCATAATAGTCCTTTTTATGATTCGGATTCCGATGAGGAATTTGATGATGGGGAGGCACTAGATGACGGGGAAGTCATTGATGAAGTTAGGTTGAGATGGAGGAAGATCTCTCTCAAGGTTTTGACCCTAGGTGTAGAATTGAGAAAGATAGTCCCTTCAACATGCAATTACCTTGTAAAATAAGATTTGAAAGTTTTGATGCTTACTTGAATTTGGTCTTACCTTTAAACTTAATCTCAAGAAATTTATACAATAAAATTAAGGTAAGCAGAGTTAGCCTATCAAGGGAACAATGTTGTTAATGTGGTTACTCATTTGCATGTGTTTGTTGGAAGTTTTGCTTATTTGGTTGAGTTCATGGTCTTAGAGGACTTAGGAGAGTTCATTGATGGAAACCTCACTCAAATGATATTTGGAAAACCATTTAAAGAGAATGACTAAGTTGAATGAACAAATGGTTGATGGTTTAATTACATTCTCGATGAAGTTGAGAATTTTTCTATCAAATGCCCCGTACACACCTAGGTTTAAACACAAAAGATATCGAGGCATTTAATCGAATGGCTCTATTTCATTACTTAGTGAAAGAGACAAGCAAAATGGACTTAGGCATTCTCATGAGAAAAATAAGAGATATTATAAAAAGTGCTAGAGTTAGGAGATGATTATAAGAAGATGAAAGAACAATAGATTGGCTTAGATATGGGCACCGACGTGCATGAGATGGCGTAGTAGTATGGCTTTGAGTCTAGCTACAAGACTCATAAATAAAGAAAATGCTTCTTGGGAGGCAACCCATGCTTATTTGTTTGCATGTTTGTTCTTCATTTTTTATTTGTGTTATATATATATATATTCATTATTGATTAATTCTCATGCTTTCATTATTTTGTGAAAATGCTTTATTTTGTTTTTAACCGTCTTAATTACATATAAAGGTATTTTACAAAAGATAAGTGTAGGAAAGATCACATGTGTTTTAGAACTAATATGAACATGAGATTAACAATATTTGAAATTGTATATATAAGTGTGTTTGTTAGAGTCAAATGCTTGTATCGAGTCACAATGGATGTTTTGCGATAATTTTCGAGTCTTTAAAGAAGTAATTTTCCAAATTTTTTTCGGAAACGCATCGACTCATTCATCGGGACAACTGACGGCGTCGGGATTAATGCCCGGCGCGCGTCGAACAATGTAAAACAGTTTCAAATTTTCGTTTTGTCTAATTTGTAATTTTGGAAATTTCGAGAATTCTTAATTTTCCGTAAATCAAAACATCTATTTCACAAACATTATATCTTACTTGCTTTCTAGTGTAGTTTAATTTTTATATAGTTTTACCCGATTTTACGAGGTTTCGTCTTCGTTTTCTTATAAAGTGTGCGGTTATATTGGACAAGAAGATGATGTGCAAGATGGAAGCAACACTTATTACTTACTCATTCTTCTTGGAGGATTTAACCACAATTTTACACGTATCCTACCGAGCTAATCGGGGAGTAGTTTCTCTATTTTATTTTACCTTTCTCTATCATTACTTTGATACTTTCGGAAACATTGTGGACAATGTTCGGTTTAAGTGTAGGGAGAAAGAATAAAGCGAGAACTTAGAAACTATTCACTCACTTGATTTTGCCTTGTCCTTAGTAAATTGTGTAATAAACTATGAGAAATATTTGTTAGGGTAATTTTAGCACCAAATTAAAATTTTTATGGCACTTACGAGTAAAACTTTAGTCTTAATAAAGCGTCTCATGGATAGAATTTATATGACTAGCACAAAAACAAGTATACCACCAAATTCCACCCAAAAATGTGAGGTTCGTCCCTAGATCTTTAGGAATAAAAGCATTCATCTTTAATGCTTAGTGAGTGTACCGGTAGTGTAATAGATTCTAGAACTTGTTTTGTGATGCATTCTGAGATCGCTAGTGAGACTACATTCATGTAGTTAGAATTAACTAAATGATAAGAGGCATTAGGATAAAACTTGTTTTAAACCTGTAATTTAATTACGTCAACCTCATTGGTTGAGTAATTTTCCTCACACCTTTGCGATGTACTCAGCTTTAGTACACGATACCCCTAGTTAACCCCTCAGAGCCTATCTTTTTGCGGTTCTCGTGATGTTCCGGTTTCCGGAATATCAATGAAGACCCCAAAATGTTACACCAAAATCTCCTTACCCCACCTTGTATGCATACTCTTTAGTGCATTATTGTAACTATTGTTTAAACCCTTAGTTCAATTATCTAGTACTTGCATGGTTGCTAAGTCGAGTCATATCTTTTGTACATAGTATTGGGACCATTGGGACTCATATGTTAAAGTAGTATTTAATGGAGTAACGGGAAGGAACGTTAAATTCAAATTCACTTTGTCTACGTAATTAAGTACTCCAAGTGTTTTGATATTTTCAATTGGTCAATTATTGTTAGTGAAATAAAAACTCAAGTGTAGGGATGCTCTTATAAATCCCTTTATATTGATGTTATCTTAGAGGATGGTAGGGTAAGAATGTATGAAAAAAATCAAAAAAAATTGCCGAAAAGAAAGAGAAAAATCTAAAAAATCATACATCTATCTCACATCTATCTTTTATGTTTTATGTTTATGTTTTGATTTTATTTGAAGTTGTTATCTTGTGTTAGTGAGTCGAGTCTTGGCTTAGCAACGCGGCGTTTTACATGCATCTAACTTATATTTTAACTTGCCACCACTAAAAATTCCCATATCCAACCAAACCCTTTTATTCCTTACTCGAAGCCTAACATTATAACCCTTTATAAAGACCTCTTTGATAGTTATTCCTAGGTGCTTACGCCAAAGCGGTGGAGGTTTGATGTATTCTCAAGCTTATGGTAATCTATGTGCTATGATGGTGAAAGTGTTTATCTTCCATTTACTTACATGTTATATTTCATATACACACCGAGATGAGAGAATCCAAACACCAATTGTGAGGTGCTAGTATATAATTTCCGTGCTTGTTTTGACTATTGTAGCACTTGTACTTGTTGTAGATTATTTTAAACAAATGCTAAATGACCCTAACTCATAAATTGATTAGCTAAAAGCACATTTGAGGACAAGCAAATTCCAAGTGTAGGATATTTGATAAGGATTTAAAACATACATTTTAGGGGTCATTTAAGCCCAAATCGTTACATTTATATCGTTAATGCTTAAAATCGTTCCTTTTCACATTTTAGGTCATTTGGAAGCAAAATCTTTGGAATGAAGCATATTTGGATGAAAAGGAGCGAAAACAACGACAAAGTCGAGAAACAAGGCAAATTAAGAGAAGACGGACGCGTCTCAACCTCGAGGCGACAACGTCGCTCACAACGTGTTCAAACTTTCTATAGCGACAACTCGGGTCATATTTTGGTCCTAACAAGTGGCGGCACGCGTCTATTTTTGCAAGGTCGTCACTCTATCATTACGCACCGGACGACCAAGGTTTCCTCAAGACATCCGTTCAACCAGACGGCGTCACGCTTTATACCCGGCGTCGTCCCAGGATGACTTGGCAAAGAGCGAAACCCTAATGGCGGCGATCAAGCGGCGTCACCATCAAAAGCGGCGTCGTCGGTTGTAAAATCTATATATAGACCTCGAATTTTACGCATTATGTGTGTATTATTTTGGAGAGCAAACCCTAGTTCGTTTTAGGTCCGACTTGGGCGGTACTTTAGGGTTCCAAACCTCTTTTACACTTTAAGATAAGTTTGTTTATCAATCTATCACCATGTTTCATCTATGTTTGATTGTTTGTTTGTGTTCTTGCTTATCTATCATGCGTAACTAAATTAATTAGTGTTTTTAGATCCATGAAACCTAGTTATTGATTATTGTTAGGTTGTCTCTTGTTCTAATTGGTTGACTAGATTAAGGAAAAGCGGCTTCTTCTTTCATTGTTGCGAGCTTGAGCGTGCTAAATAGATATTAAGCCTTAGAGTGCACTATAGGCTCTCGTTGTGTTTATTCGTGAGTTGTAGCTTAAGGATAATAGAATATTCGGAGATACCTCGATATTTGGCGATCCCGGGTGTTCTAAAGGAGACTTACAATTCATAGAATTGGGGAATTAGGCACCCCTATGACTAAAACATGGAATACAACGGATCAATTAGGCAAGGATGTGACAATTCAACCGACCAATAAAAGATAACTAGGAGTAAGAAAATCTAAGTAAACACGTTTTTAATTATCATAAGAACACACTCCTACAATCCATAGCTTTTATCTTAGTTATTAGTAATTAGTTTTAATTTAATTTGTTTAGTAGTTTAATTGGTAAAATTGCCAAACCCCACTCTTAAAACCAGAGATTTAACTTGCTTTCATAAAAAATATATAAAAGACTAAAAGAATCACCATCACTTTTACCTTTTCGTCATACATCTTCATTTAGTAATTTGGATTTATTCAAGATTACTATTAGTCATTCAAGGCTACTTAGATCCATAAGCGTTTGGACCTACAAGTGGTATCGAGCTTTGTTGAAGAACTACGATTTGAAGAAACAAAACACAACAATAACACTCATCTCATCTCATTTATAAACCACAAGAATGTCTCATCATGATAACTTCTCAAATCATCTTAGTGATGAAGAGGCCATGACAATGAACACGAATCATCGAAGCGGGGATCTAAGAAACAACAACATCTTCACGACAACAACTATCTCCAACCTCAAACTTCATATACGAAAAGGAAGAATCGACATACGGGCCATGGAGATGGAACATTATCGGAATATGTAGATAATGAGGGCTGGAAAGTGATACGAATGGGAATTCAAGAAGAGAATCTCAAGGGTAAAGATGGCGTGTCGGGGTTACGCCACCAATCTCTGCTGCAGATATACTTGCGTGGAAAAGAAAGAAATGCTAGAACTCTCCTATTGATGGCCATACAAAAGGAACATCTCGAAAGGTTCCTGATATAGATGATGCTAAGGAGATATGGAGGCTATTAGAACAAGATTTGGAGGTAATGCTAACTCCAGAAAATGCAAAGCGTTTATAAACAACGGTTTGAGCGTTTACCATCAGCATCTCTGAAGGCACGGAGAAAGGCTATGCGGTTCCAACAAATCCTATCACAGGTTGGAAGCACATGGATGCAAGTGTCCAATGAAGATGCTAATATGAAGTTTCTCGGATCATTGCCCGATGAATGGTCAAATCTAGCAATGATCATGAGAACTAAAGAAGATATCGACACTTTGTCAATAGATGACTTGTATAATAATCTTAGAGTTTATGAATAAGACATAAAGTGGAATTCAAGAGTTTCTTCAATGACAACAATGTTGCTTTCATCTCTCGAGGCAAGAACAAAAAACCCGAGTTAAGTGCGGTAGTGGTTTTAGTTAAAGTAGCTATCTGATTACTCTTGGTGTAAAGGAAAAGGATGAGGCTCTTGGCTTTGGCTTGATAAGATCATTTACTCATTGTTTTCTAATCAATCGAAAACATTCTAAATAAAGATTTGGATCAGATTGAAGATGAGGAGATGGAGGAAATAGATATAAGCTGGCGGTGTGCAATGATTGCCTAAGGATGAAGAAATTCTTTAAGAAGTAGGTAGGTAAGTGTGTTTTGATGGAAAGAGGCTGGTGAGATTTGACAAGTCAAAGAAGTGCTGAGGTGTCGAGAGAGGTCGCTTTGCTAAGGAATGTGCGATAAAAGGCCATTGAAGAAAGAAAAGGATTCCTCATCCTAGGCATCTTGAGAAGGAAGAAAAAGAATCGGTGAAATGCTAACCTTGCAGGCTGGTGTGATTAGCGGGAGAGCCTCTCTGGAGGGACATAAGTCAATCATGCTCTCGTAGCCATAAGCTCCGGCGGTGAGGTAACTTTATGCTCAAAATTTGCTGATGATTCATACTGATGGCTGTAGTCTCTTTGTTATGAACGAGATGGGTCAATTGGGTGATCAAGAAGTTAAATTACTTGCTTATGAAAGTGCTGTTAAAACATTAGAAAAACAAGTAAATAATCTTCAAAAACAAAATGCATCTCTTAATGAAAAGCTTACTTTCCAAGGTAATGAAATATTTGAAAAGGATGAGAAGCTTAGAAAATATAGGAGAATAGGCATGAAGGCTGTTAAAGATAAAGAAGAATTGCAAAAGATAGTTGATAAATGGCAAAATAGAAATAAAAATATGTGGAAGCTAGTAGATTCAGGAATGAGTTCAACAAGTAAAATTGGTTTAGGGTATGGGATAAAATCAGATAAAGAGGTTTTAGGATATGAAGAAGAAGTGATGGAAAATGTTTTTGTTAATCCAAAAAGTGATTTTGAAGGTAAACCTATATATCATAGATTTGCTAAAACTGACAATAACAAGGGAGTTCCACCACCAATTAATGATTATTATACTCCTAAACCTGAAAAAGAATATGATGAGTCCCTATTTGACTATAGCAAATGGAAGAACCACAAGCTGCCTTCTCGGGACTATTCCATTGAATTAACTAGCTGTCAATCGAATGACGATGAAGGATTATGTGAGAAAAGTTACGACACCGGTGTCTTAGAAGATAAGACCGGTGAGTACTCTTCTGTCAATCTAATGATAGTGAAGGACCCACTAGAAGTATCTCGAATGTTCTCTAGAACTTAATTTTGAACCATAAGGATCTCTAAACACAGAACCGGTTAAACCTAGTGTGTCTCCATCTAGCTAAAATCAAATTCACCTAGCTTTGTTCCTCTAAGAACAACTCCTAGGCAAATAGAAAGCGCAATAATGATGTGGGTATCCACTTCCAAATATTTATATGCTAGCTGATGGAGTATCCACTTCAAACGAGTTTGCGAGGATTATGCTTGAGAAGGCGCTTGGTGAAAGAAAGGATGATGCATGTTATTAGCTTTTGAGGTTAGTTGAATCAAAAGCTCAACAACAATAATTTTAAGTGTTTGGAAGAATTTTCTTAAGTGTTGTTGGGTAGGTTTTAAAAGTTGATAAATAAAATGGATTATGAGGGGTTTTCACTTGGTGAAAGTACTTTGTCTTGTCACAAAAATGGTTATCGATTCACCATGTCTAACCCACACAAGCCCGGCTAATCCATGAGCAAAGCGGCTCTGGTAAAGATATCTCAAATCCGTTTATGGTGACAATTTTCCAAAAATTGTATGGTGTTCAACTCGCCATATCACGTGTGGATGAAGAATTGACTAGCCCACAAGATCATGGCTTGTGGTAAAGGCGTGGAAAACTATGACTAGTCCAAAATGGAGTGCGACTTTTGGTAAAGACTAAACAAATATGTTAATAGCTCTGATTTGCTAAAAATCGAGATGGTTATCAATGTACCATGGTCTTATACACCAAAACATTTGCTACTCCAATAATGATGGCTATTTGGTAAAGAGACATCAAATCCATTAAATTTTCTATGATTCACCTCTCACGAAGTTCACATCAGGAAGTGATGAGAATAGTATGAAACTTTATGTTTTGATGTCTGAGATAGTCACAGATTCTTTGAAAAGACCAAGGAGTGCTAAATGTTTCTTGATATGATGTTCCTTGTGAGACGTATAATGAAGACAATCTTAAGGATGCGACTTAAAGATAATTCCAAGATTCTTAGGAGCTTAAAAGAACTTGCGGTTCATAAGTGAAGATCAAGTTAGGGGAGGATTGTTGGAATTATATTTTGTAAAGCAGTTTAAGTATGTTTAAGTGCCTTTTAGAGATAATTCTGGTAGCTTTAGTAGTTAAATGCAGTAGAGCCGGACTTAAATCTGCGATGAGTAATTAAGTGCGCTTGATACTAAAGATGTTAAGTCATGGGTTTCAATTAATCGTTAGTTAAGTACATTTATGTCTAAAACAAGGTGTTGCAAAACAAGGTCTACAAGGCGATTAATCACCGATTACGCTCTTGGGCCACCGACCTTGCCGATTGTGTAAATCAAACAAATCGGTCAACTTTTGTCATTGGCGGTTAACAATGGTCAAACTTACCAAAACTTGAAAATCTTGAAATACCTAAACTAGCCATAAGTTAGTTTTAATCACTTATAGTCGGTGTTTACATTTATTACAAGATGTTTTCAAGAAAATTTTGCTAGGAATATCAAAACTACATGATAAATCATAAAGCTTGCTAAAAATGCCAATATAATTTATCAACGATTCACTATGTTTGCAACCACGAACAAATGTAATTACTTATAATCTTTGTTTATATCTATTACAAGATGTTTTTAAGGAAAATCTTTACGGGGTTACCCAAACTCATTGGAAATACACAAAACTTGAAAATCACGAATCCGATTAATCATCGATTAATCCGCCTGAACCGATTACAAGCTACAGGGCGTCGACCGCCTCACTCTGATTCGCGATTTTTGCAACCTTGCTAAAACATAATAGTTTGTTAGAGTTATATTAGGAATAGATATGTACGAGTAGAGATATCTTAGGAGAAGATATATTTACCTTTCTACAAGTTTGTTAGTCAATCAGGGTTTCCTTGGTGTATAAAAGGATTCCTAAGGTGTTAGGTTAAAGTACGAGTCGTAAGCATTAACCTTTGAGCAAATTAATAGAAAATACGAAGTTAGTAATTCTTGTGTTCTTCATACTTTGTGTGTTAAGATTCCGCATTAACACATCAAGCTTTTGAAAAGAGTTCTTCATATAGTAATTTGGATTGATTCAATATTACTATCAGTCATTCAAGGCTACTTAGATCCATAAACTTTTATACTTACATGAAATTTTATGCCTTTGGAATTATATCCATTTGCATTATCTATCGAACCATGTTATGTTTGTGTATTCTAGATTGACCAAGCTTCTTGTGTGCATTATTAGCATCTTGTGTGGACTGTCTATTATAGCAAAGTCTATGACTGCATCACCTTCAACTGCAAACTTTGTCTCAGATGATGTAGAAGAAGCTGTGTCTTCTCTAGTAAGCATGTGCATAAAGCCAAAACTAACCAAAGTCAATACTTCATAAGAATGTTGACAATTAAAAGTCAAACCTAACCAAATTGATAACCATCTGCATAAACATAAGGTAATAAAACCAAAACTAACCAAAGTCAATACTTCATAACAATGTTAATAATTAAAAGTCAAATCTAACCAAATTCATAACCATCTGCATAAACATAAGGTAAACTCAGCAAAAGAACAAAATTCATAACCATCTGAGAGACAAAGTTACTACCATATTCAATATGGGGAAACATGAAACATTCCATTCAAGAGAATTTAAAGTTAGAACATACTACATAATAGTTTGGTCAAGGTTGCTACACTACCATGATGGCCTAACAAGTAATTACATTTCCATATAACACAAAATATGACCATCATACGTTAAAGCACCAGGTAAATCTTCCACGACACATCATCTTAAGCAGCTTCTAATCTTTCCTCGAGCTCATTTCTTCCCCTCAAAAGGCCTGGTATGATCATTCTTGAACTAGCACACATTTCCGGATCATACCATCCTATCCACCGACACGAAAACCACTAATCATGAATATGACAAGTCATTAAACAAGCACCATTGTTACAATGTACTTTGCTACTTGTGAAAATAAACTAATACAATAAATCTTAAAATGCACTTACTTTATCAGGACAACCAAAGAATCGACGCCCTAGGTTGGCCGAGGTCCGCGAAGTGCGAATTATAGCTTGCTTACCACACCAACAGTGTACCATGTTGAAAGGTTTAATGATTTGTAGAAGAAAGGTTTTGGAGAAAAGTTTATGGATGATAAGTGACGATACAATTGTGGTACAAAGTAATATAGGGAACTGGAACATTGTACAACGACTTGAAATAGGACGCTACAGTGAAAGACGATTTTTCCCTCACCAATAATACATTAACCTAGGCATTACAAGTCAATGAACGCAATTGGCCTCAAAAACCCAATGTTTAGACTCACGGCGACGATGTTCTCAACTTTCAGGCCTCTACGATAACTTTTAGCAAGTTTAAGAACCAATCATGTATTTTTGTTTTGATTTTAACACTTGTCACCAATCTTATAATATAGGAAGATAAATAGAACCATGTAGTAAGAAAATTTATCATTTTTTATAATTTTAAGACGAGGAGTATTAGATGATTTAAAAGTTAATAGAATGAACCACAACAAGACAAAAAGGTGATACTTTTGCATCAAATCACATGCAAAATCTTTTATTGCGGTCTTGCAAAAGATAGTTTGAAATATATGCATCAATAATTAGTCATAAAGTTTTGAATAGCGGTGTTTTTAACATTCTTTGAACTGTCATAAAACATCTACTTACCAAATTATATAGTTACTTCTGTCAAATTGTTGAACTAAAATGATGTACTGTACTATTTAACTTCTAAGATATATACTCACCATCTAAACCACAAGCAAGTTCATGTAATCAATTTTTTAGTTTACGTAAAATTATAGGGCTGTGTTATAAAGACACCTTATCCCATTTTTATCACCCTCACCTTCTGACCCAATGTATTCGAAAATATAACATTTTATTTTTATTTTATTATTATTATTATTATTTTTTATCATTTTATGTTTCTTTATTAAACTTTATATTTTACATTTCAGATTTTGAAGGTCTGATAACTTGTCCCATAATTATATTTGTTATAACTTTATATATGATTTTGAGAATCATATATGATTAGTAAAAATCATATATGATTCGTAAAAATCGAATCATACATGATTTTTAAAATCATATATGATTAAGTAAAAATCATATATGATTTTTTGAGACGAATTTTGAAAAAAATGTTTGTTGAAAATATATAAAGTCATATCATGAAAGATAATTAATCTCGTCGCGATATATTTATATTTTGAAAATTCTGGTTTGTAAGATATGTTGTTTTAAAAAAAGGTGAAAAATAATTTTTATTAATTTAAATAAAGATGAAGAATTATGATTGGTTCGTTTGTTACATAGCGAATATGGATTATATTGATCTCAACTCTAACTTTATTTAATGCTAAAATAATTTAAATTGAAAAGCATTCATATTACCTATTTAGATTCTTGCCTTATTTATGCATTTAGACACTAATTTACAAAATTAACGCGTTCATTTGAGAAGCTAACAAAAAGCAAATTTATTAATGACTGCATTTATATCTAAAGCAATTCGTAGTTAATACATATATCAAATTTCCACCATCTTTGTTGTTAAATTTTTCTATACCAAACCTTGTATATAATGTGGTACATTTTAGTTTCTTGTATCATCTGGATACTAAAATTCCATAATTGTGTTAAACTGTTAATAAGCTTTTAGTCTTTTCGATAACAAATATAAACCACAAAATAGTACTATTTTCGTCTAAAATTTATTATGTATCTCCCCATTACAATAAGATCCAAAACAAGTTTGCACTTTTCTATTTTAATCAGTAAAAAAAATTTTAAAAAAACCCTTTTTTTTTCCTTCCTTTGGAATTTTTTGGGGGGGCCCCCCCCCGGGTTTTTTTATTTTTTTTTTTTTTTTCCCCCCCTTTTTTTTTCCTTTTTTTTAAAAACCCCTTTTGGGGGTTTTTTCCCCTTTTTTTTTTTCCCCCCCTTTTTTTTTTTTTCCCTTTCCCTTTTGGGGGGGGGGGGGGGGGGTTTTTTAAAATTTTTTTAAAAAACCCCCTTTTTTTCCCAAAAGGGGGGTTTTTTTTTTGGGTTTTGTTGAAATTTGGGTTAAAATTTTTGGGGGTTTTTTAAAAATTTTTTTTCCCAAAATTTTTTTTGGGGGGGCCCCGGTTTTGGGGGTTTAAAAATTCCAGGGGGTTTTTTTTTTTAACCTTTTGGGTTTTTTTAAATTTTAAAACCCGGGGGTTTTTTTAAATAAAAAGGGGGGTTTTTGGGTGGGGGGCCCCCATAAAAATTTTTTCCTTGGGTTTTTTTTTTCTTTTTTTTTTTTTTTTTTGGGGGGGGTTTTTTTTGGGGGGGGTTTTTTAAAAACCCAAAGGGGGCCCAAGGAAATTGGGTTTTTTTTTTTTTTTGGGGGGGGGGAAAAAAACCCCCTTTTTTTTTTTTAAATTTTTGGGGAAAAAAAATTTTAAAAATTTTAAAAAAGAAAAATTTTTGGGGAAAGGAATTAAAATTGGAAAAATTTTTTTGGGGGTTTTTTTTTAAAATTTTTTTTAAAATTTTTGCCCCTTTTTTTTTGGGGCCTTTTTTTTTTTTAAAAAAAAAAAAATTTAAAAAAAAAAATTTTTTTTTTAAAAAAAAAAAAAATTTTTCCTTTTTTGGGGGGGGGTTTAATTTTTTTAAAATTAAAAAAAAAATTTCTTTTTTAAAAAAAAAAATATTTAAAAAATTTTTTTAAATTTTTTAAAAAAATTTTTTAAAAAATTTTTTTTTTTTTTTTTAAAAAAATTTTTTAAATTTTTTTTTTTTTTTATTTAAAAAGGGTTTTTAAAATTTTAAAAAAAATTTTTTTAAAAAGGGGGAAAAAATTTTTTAAAAAAAAATTTTTTAAAAAAATTTTTTTTTTTTAAAAAAAAAAATTTCCTTTTTTTTTTTTTAAAAAAAAAATTTTTTTTTTTTTTTTTTTAAAATTTTTAAATTAAAATTTTTAAAAAAGGGGGTTTTTTTTTGGGAAAAAAAATTTTTTTTTTTTTTTTTTCCCCCTTTTTATATAATTTTTTTTTAAAAATTTTTTAAAATTTTTTTCTTTTTTCCCCGGGGCAAAATTTCCCAAAAACCCCCATTTTTGGGGTTTTTTTTTTTTTTCCTTTAAAATTTTAAAAAAAAAATTTTTTTTTTTTTTTCCCCCCCCCTTTTGGGGGCCCCTTGTTTTAATTTTTTTTAAAAATTTAAAATTTTAAAAAATTTTTGGGAAAACTTCCAAATTTTTAAAAACGGAAATTTTTTCCCTTTTTTTTTTTTAAAAAAAATTTTTTTTAAATTTTTTTTTAAAAATTTGGTTTTTTAAATTTTAAAAAAAATTTTGGTTTTAAAAATAAAAATTTTTTTGGGGTTTTTTTAAAAATTTTTTAAATTTAAACCTTTTGGGGGGGCCCCCCCGGGGGGGGGGGTTTAAAAAAATTTTAAAAAATTCAAAATTTTTTTAACAAAAACCCCCAAAAAAACCCCAAAAATTTTTTTTTTTCCCCCAAAAAGGGCCGTTTAAAGGGGGGTTTTTTAAAAAAATGGGCCCCCCTTTAAATTTTTTTTTTTTTTAAAAAAAAATTTTTTTTTTTTAAAAAAAAATTTTTTTTTCCGGGTTTTTTTTCCCCCTTTCTTTTTTTAAAATTTTTAAAAAAAACCCCCTTTTTTTTTTTTTTTTTTAAAAAAAAAAAATTTTTTTTTTTTTTGGGTTTTTTGGGGGGGTTTTTGGGGGAAAAATTGGAAAATTTTTTTTGGGGGGGGTTCTTTTTTTCCCCTTTTTTGGGAAGGGGGGGAAAAGGATTTTTTTTGGGGGGGGGTTAAAAAATTTGGGGGGTTTTAAAAATTTTTTTAAAAAAATTTTTTTCCCCAAAAAAAAAAAAAAGGGGGTTTTTTTTGAACAAATTTTAACCCTTTTTTTAAAAATTTTTTTAAAAAATTTTTTTTTTGGTTTTAAAAAAATTTTTTAAAAAATTTTTTGTTTTAAAAAAAAAAAAAAAAATTTTAAATTTTTTTTCCCCCCTTTTGGGGGGGTTTTAAAAATTTAAAAATTAAATTTTTGGGGTTTAAAATTGTTTTAAAAAAAAAATTTTTTTGGGGGAAAAAAGGGGGGGGTTTTTTTTTTTCTTTTTTTTTTTTTTTTTTTCCCCCCTTTTTTTTTTTTTTTTTAAAAAAATTTTTTTTTAAAAAAAAAACCGGGCCCAAAAGTTTCAAACTTTACGTGTATTTCTTTGGTTTTAAGCTTGATTTGATACGTGTAGATTGTTTTACTGCGTAAGGTGTGTTAACGTTTTGGATCATTAAGTTTCACACTTTTGTGTTATTTTGGTGATATTGAAGTGTTTCATCACAAAAACGGTTTAGAAACATTTTGGATAGAAATCTCGGTTTGGCAAATCCTACGCCGTAACTAAACCCTAGTTATCTGCGTAAGATATCAAAGTCTACGCATAAGCTTTCCTTGGTTTGATCTTGATTATTCTTGGTTTACTCGGTGTTTTCTTGCTTGGATAAGCACGAAAACACTTGACTTCTGGATATCTTTACCTTTGGTAAAGTGTAAAGGATTTTGGGCAAAACCCTAGTTTTACGCCTAAGCTAACTCTTACGCGTAGAATCTTTATGCCTAAGCATTTCCTTACGCCTAAGCCTTTTCTTACGCATAAGCAAATCTTACGCATAAGCATTCTACTCCTAAGCTCTTAGTCTACGCATAAGCTAAGGTTTACTTAACCCTACGCGTAAGCTAATCCTACGCGTAAGCTAATCCTACGCGTAAGCTTACATCTTACGCGTAAGTTGGTGATTTTACGCCTAATGTTTTCTTTGCCTAAGCTTGATTTCTATGCTTAAGGATTCTTCATCAACAAAGTTTCACTCGACTACAAAGATCCATTTTACAACACAAATTTCAAGATGACTCAACCACCATACTCTAACTACTTCCCTCATGTGTATCCTCAACAACAACAACAACAACAACTCAATCAACAACAACAATTTTATCAACAACTACAATGTGACACACGGTAAATTTCCACTAAAATTTAACTGATAATTAGTAATTTATTATTACTAAGCCTAATTCATTAAGCATGCATAAGCTTTGCCTGATCATTTGAGTAGATAACTCGCATGCAATAAAGATTTCACCACTCTTGCATTCATATCATTTTATGAATATTTCATTTTTGTCTTATGATTTAAATTGTAAGACGAGAGGTTATCTCGTTTTCCCCGGTGACCGACCTTCGCACGCAGCGTCTGACACTATGATAAGGACTTGATAAAACAAATGACAAACTACCGTAATGAACAACATTACAAAAAATAATAATATCTCGATCGTAACCATAAGATATTACATCTAAAAATTATCAAACATTGATACTTTGGTCACAATATGACTTAGCAGGACACAAAATACTTAATACACTATCACTTAAACAATAACCCTTATAAAACTCAAACACAATTATTTCATAAGTAAACACAATATACTACATATACCTAAGTAAAATATTACATATACATACTCACTTAAATGAATTATTTCTAAAACAAAACCTTTACTTAAAAGTTGAGATATTATCTTTTGTCCTTCTCTTCCACACACGACAAGAACTCAACACAAAAGCAGAGATAGAAAAGGATATCAATCTTCATCCCCTCCCCTAGACCTGCTCCTCCTATCTACACGCCATATAGGCCGAATCTCCCAAGGTAGTAAACCAACACACCTCTTCCTAATATTCCTCATCTATCTTTACCAAATCCATGAAAGTTAAGCTTCCCCAAATCCTCTCTTGATGCGCCGGCTACACCTCGATGGAATCCAAGAAGAATCAAGATAAACCACTAAAGAGAAACAAATCTTTACACCAATCCATCTTGAGCCTATGTCCAAGATTCGTTTAGTTTTGGAAGTTAACTATATTTGGCTTCAAACAAAGTTGCAAGATGAGAAAGCTTAGTCAAAAACTCCTCTTGTGTTCCCTTTTTATTTCGGCCGAGACCCTCAAGAGTATCACACTTCATATCCCACCACAAAAAGATAAAGAAACTTCAAGGAGTGAAGAACATCAATTGGGTTTTGCTCTAGATCGATTGGGTTTTGTGGAGGTGATAAACTCTTGGGTTGGCCTTCGGATTCATAGTCATCAAGTTGTTGTAAGAAAATTTCTAAACTTTATCTTGTTAAAATTTACCATTCGAGTTGAATGAAAATGGTCATTTGATTATGAAACTTAGTGTTTTGATGTTTATGTTTGTTGGTGAATAATAATCTCTCATGTAAAAACTTGGTGTGTTGTTGGGTTCTTTGTTGTAGTCTTGCCGAGTTATGAATCAAAGAAAACAGAGTTGAGTTTATAAAAGTTAAACTAAGAACTAGTTGTTTTGATGAATGACTTTGGTGTTGGATAGACAATTTAGGTAACCATGAACTTAAGTTGTCATTTGCAAAATGGGTCGGTTTGGTTTCTGTCGAGAAGGATAGATTAGGGAGAGTTAGGTTTGTAAGACTATTAGTGTTAAACACTATTGAATCGGCGCGCACGTCATTTGTGATGTCGTGTTGGGTGCTCGAAACTTGCATAATGTGGTAAAGCCGAGTCGAGTAGTACTCGACCCTTACCTGGCCTCATCTACTTCCTTAATGCTTCACGTATAGTTTGGATACGAACCCACTTCGAGACACATAACATCCCGCAGTAAACCCGTAGGTGCTCTCTAGCGAGACAATGTATTATGGTAGAGTCTAAACTATGGTCAAGTTATCTCGAAATCACAAGACAAATTCATACTAGAGTCGAGTAATACCTTGAAGTCATAGCCGGACATGTTGAATTTTCCGCGTCAAACTCAACTACACTAGCATCTTAGACCTTTTGTTGTAATATGCCCATTAAAATTTGACTAAGATTCGTTGGAACAACTGATCTAGCGCATGGCTCCTTTTCTCATTTCGTCAAGTCCAGAATTTTAGTATCAAAAGTGAAATGAAACATTTTAATGTAACAAGTAGCAATCTGTACAAAACCTTCCTAAGCCATCTTTGGGCCGCAACCCAACTCCACTCCACATGCCAATTCTTAAGTTAACAGTGGACCAACACCTATTACCTACATACACATCATTTCGGGCCTAGGCCCAACTCGTGTACACCGCCACAAATGACACCGGGCCACAGCCCACGAGTTTCCTAGCGTCCGTTTGAGTAATATAAACTAACTCACGGGATAAAGATGGAATCGTAAAATAATTGTCTAACGATGTATGAGCATTATGTTACGCGTACATAGAATGTACTACATAAGTTATATATAATACACGAGTCGACATGTAAACAAGAACAATGTGTATATACTTATATATGAGACAACAAAGGTTTTAAAAACATGATACACTTGATAATGTCTATAACATGATTAACGGCAATGTGTAGACATATATATATGTCAAGTAAAATCTCTAGTTGAGAACTATATGTTTTAAGAACAAATTTTGATAAATAAACGAGGACTACTAAATCATTTTGTAAACTAATAAACTTGAGAATGTTCAACTTTAACTTAAATATTTTCTAAATGCAATTAGAAAATAAACAAACTAATATTAGTTTTGACAATACCATTTTGTGTCAACTTAAATGAGTATATATACATTTATATACTTACTAGTGGAATGTTATAATTATTTTCATATCAAACTTTGGAAATTAAAACCATATTAATGTCAACAAGAAAAGTATATATACTTCGTATACTTGTTAGTAAAATCATTTTAACGAATTTTACAAACTTACGTTTAGTATTAACACAATTATAAAAACAATTGAACTACTTTAAGTAAGTGATACTTAAAACAATGAACTAAAACATTGCCCTCCTTATCTAGGTTGCGTGTCGGTGCCATTTCACAACAATCATTAATCCCACTCTTGGATTGCACATTTGCTAAGGTGAGTTTTCATAGCCCCTCTTTTACTTGATAAACCGTTTTATACACTTTGGAGTGAGAAATATGCAAAACATTTTATGGACCAAAACTATCACATGATTACTATTACGTGGTTTAGCCTAAGCCCTTATGTCCCTAGAGAATGCCCTTTTCATGAACCGTCAATTCCCCATTGGAAGCAGCGAATGTTATAAATAGATCTATTGAGGGTGACTCCTCCGTTCGGTTGGCCATGCTTAGGCCAAGGCGAAGCGTATACCATGTCGGAATCAAGTGTTGAGGACAAAACACTTGCTATGTGCCCCTATATTGTATGACATGCGTGGAAGCGTGGGGGGTGAATACGTTACCGTTTAAAACTTTAGATCTTTAGTATCAAATCGCTATGAAGCTTCTTATAATATGAAAGTACCAATTATTGTTTGTGACTAATATAAAGCATGGTAAACCAAGTTGTCACACAATCATGAACATCAAACCACATCACAAACAATAGTATAGTGCAAGTATAAAAGTAAAGAGATAAAGAAAGGAAAGTGCAAACCGAACACGAGGATTTATAGTGGTTCGGTCAACGATCTCCTTTCCGCCTACTTCACTCCCCGAGTACCCAACTCGAGAGTTACTTCACTAAATCAACAAGCTCCCTTCTCGGCAGAGAAAACCTTACAATCGTCGCTTACACTTTTTCCGGTACAAAGCTAAATACCGGGTTCTAGTTCGAGGTAGAACCAACCTAACGTCGCCTATACAATATTTCTGACACTAAGCTAGATGTCGAGCTCTTTTACAAGGGTACAACCACTCCCAATATGTTTTATGGCCTAACATAATAAACCTTGTGTTTTATGGCATAAACACATAAACCATCTAATCTAGTTTGGTGAAAGTGTTGTTATGATGCAATGATGTTTACACTAATGATCCATGACACAAATGTCTAATGGATATGAATAACTACTTCTAAATGAACTTCCATTGATAAGAAGCCTTCATGATGAAGATCACAATTCCCTAAACTTCTTGTGATAGATCTTCAACTTGTGGTGAGTGGGGATGGCTAGATCTCCAAGATTTCCTTAGTTGATCAAATAGTATGCTTACAACAAAGATGAATATTAGAAGCATTATGATCATGATCATTAGGGTGTTTAATGTGTGTTACTACATTGTTAATGATTGATCTAAATGTATGCAAGAAGGTGGAGAAGATGTGCTTTCAAGTGGTGAAGAAATGAGAAAACAATGGGCTTCTATTTATAGGCAAAGAGGGCAGGGGCGTCCACGGACCACGGTACCAATTAAAGGGTTCCGCCCTTTATGCATTTTAGTGCCGTGGGTGCTGACAAGAAATCTAAAAATCTTTCTTCAAATCTTTTCAAGATTTTACCATATCTTACCAAGATCACATTTGATATATTGAGTGTCAATCTAACCAATATATTCAAGAGATCTTCAAGGATTTCAAAGATGATGCATGCCATGATGTAACATGTATTTCCATTTTAGATTAAAATGTTTATCAAAGTAAACTTGTAAAATGTATTATGTAACTAGTTAATAAAATGTCTAGTTACCTTTTGAAATACTTGTTAATGCAAAATGTAAAATGAGGTTCTAAATAGAATGGTTAACCTATTAAAATACTTAGTGACTCTAAGCGTATTTTAAACATTCTATATGATTTGTTAATGGGTTTGATCATAATGCCACATAACAAACATGTACGAACTGTGTTGTAACATACGAGGACTTGAGACATCGAGAGGTGTTGAATGTATGTTGAGACAAATGTAATTACAAGTAACTTGTACATTTTACGTTATGTATTACAAGTTACATGTTTGTCATCAATCAAAACAAACGAGGCTGTATAGATTAAATATCGTAATATTTGCACTAACAATCTCCCTTTTGATGATGACAAATATATGTAAACGTAATAGAAAGTAAAATGTAAAGGTTAATTGTATCCTTACTACCTTTACATTACCTTCTCCGTTTACACTCTTCTCCCCTTTGTCGAAACAAAAGGCGTGTCATGAGTTTAACTTCATTTCTCCCAAAAGAGCTTGCATCGTCCCTAGTGAGATTAAATCGTCTACTTCAATCCGTTCCTTGTTAGGAAGCGGATCCATGGATCAAATTAAGAGGCAACCTACATCAAGGTTAGTTTTATGCAACAAAATTATGAAACATATGAAAAGAAAATGCATAGCAATATTAGCCTATTTTCTCCACTTTTATCGAAGCACAAATGCTTGTTGAAAAGTGAGAATGATGCTAAATGCGTGCATGCTCCCCTGACGGTTGCTCCCCCTTGTTTGAGGCGTCGGGGTATGATTAAAACCTACAAAACAAATATTAGTGCAAAACTATATTCGTCATTAGGCGAGTAAGTGATATACAACAAAGTGTATATAAGATGCATTCATGAAATTCTTGATGAAGCTCCCTTGCTCTAGGGCGTTAAGATGAACCTTCAAAATAAATATTAGTATAATAGAAGCTTTGTCTTTAGACAAATATGTCATATACAACCAAGTGTATAGACGATGCAATATGAGTGCTTAAATGACATTCCTCCTGGTTCTATGGTGTCAAGAAGCACCTAAAATAAGAAAAATAATTGATGCAAACTTCATCTTTAGATGAGTAAATTATATACAATCGAGTGTATATGATGATGAACCTACAATGAAAAACATTAGTTCAATATATTTCATCTTTTCACAAAGAAAAATAAGATGTATATATGTGATAAATGATATAATCAAAGATCTCATGAAGTGTAGTCTCCTAATTACAATCATAAGAAAGGTGATAATATAATGTGATAAAAACCTACAAAATAGTTCCTAGAAAGAAGATATGAAGTCTCCCACCGGGTGTGCCACTAGTGGTGCTAGTGTTGGTGTCGGTTTACTTGTAGGAATCATGTGGTGATGGTAGATGACTCGAGATTTACAAAAGTAAGTTTTCACTAATCCATGGTGGTGATGATTTAGTGAAAGTGGTGATGGAAGGTGGTGGTGATTAGGTAGGAAGCTATTAAGGAGTTAGAAACTCATATGTATAGCAAATATAAAAAATATGGACTCATGCAATCCTTTCATCATGTCAAGTGACCAAAGCTAAGAAAAAAAATATGAATGGACATTGCATTTCAATGATGCATAAGGGTTATGATTTGAATGATTTATTGATGCTAACAACCTATTGTTTTGAGCAAGTTCTCATATGCTTCAACCCAAGAGTAATCAATAATGTGTTCTATCTAAAAGTGATAACATGAAGATAAATTTGTTCATTGATTGACACGAATTATAAAAATGACCTATTCTTGGTGACAATGGGAGATGTAGTATTAGCATGGTTTTGACCGATATGGATGATTATCACTTTGAAAAGAAGTGAAGACAATATGGAAAATACTAATAATAATAATGAGTACCTATATTTGGATGAGAATGACATCATATAAGTGAGAGTTGGATGGACCAACGTGTTGGAAATGGCTGACATGTATGATTAATATATCGTTTGCACTGACAATGACATGTATGATATATGTCAAGCGAGAAAAGGATAAGATCCTATGATGGTGTTCTAGATAGTGAAGTTGTAAGGTGCTAGTTTAAGGAAAATCCTAGATTTTTAATTGTGGAGATGAAGAAGTTTGTAAAACACATGATGCGTTTTTCACTTAATGAGGTATTGGTGCGAAAAAGGTTGAACTAGTTGTGGTTTCATGAACCGATTTTAGCTAAGTGGTGTTTACCTATGTGTTGGTATTGTATAGTCTAAGAGACATAAAATTTGACAAAAGACAATTATGTTAATGGATTTCTCTCCCTTAATTGGTGGACACCCAACATAATGTGTAATGTATCAAATAAGGAATGACAACAAAATGTTTAGGAGGTTTTTGGGTTAACGAAAGAGATGAGCTTAGTGATGTTTTTACGGAAGATGGTTAACATACAATGAGCTTCATCCTTAAAGTCGCGTTCCTCTTCTCGATTAATGAGATGATCGTATGATGAGGCATGTGGTTACCTAATAGGAAGTGAAGAGGATTAGAGTATTGTTATAACTGAATAATGATGGAGGTGATTTTGAAAAGCGGAAGCAAAAATGAGATTTGCAAAGAGGTTGGTTGAAAATACAAAAATGCAAAGCCAACCCGCTAGAACTTAATTCTATATGCTTTTAAACTATAAGTGTAGGGTCCCATAAAGCATATTACTAATCTATGTAGCAATAAAGGAGATTATGCAAAATGAGCATATAAAAGTTAAAACCAAGTGAGATAACAAATAATTTGTTATCAACCTACAAAACAAATTTGTTAGTGACAAAAGATGTTAACATGATAGAAATCAAATGATAACATATTATATAAACAAAAACAACACATTGCACTTAGTAGACAAGAAATCACCACATAAGATAGCATCAAAACAATCATATTATGCAAGAATCGACTTTATTCAAGACATTTCATTATGAGATTGTTTTGTCGTTGAACAGACACTTAAGCATACTTGGATATACAATAATCTATGTGATTAATTTGTAAGATAAAAAGGATTCTAAAATTTTGTCATACCAAAAGCACTTTGACAGATTATATGTGCATACGTAGCAAACAAATAGTGTGACAAGAAGCAAAAAGAAACAAGATGAAAAATTCATGCAAGCCATGCTTAAGACATGACAGTTTGGAGCATGTATCATTTGGATCGTACTACACATAGATGTAATGAATGCCAACTAATAGCTTTTAAACACAAATATATCATATCAAAATTATCACGTATCAAAATGACATATTATGATTTCATAAGTAACATGTTAATCATGCTAAAATTAATTCAAAAGTAAGTATCATGCAAATAAAGTTTTAGGTTTAAACGTTTAGTAGCATGAAACAAGAATACAAGCATTATAAAGATAAAAGCATACTAAGGTTTACACATTTGACTAGTTATCAAACACTAAGATAATGTCAAATCAACTTATCATATCAAACAAGAACATGTAATCAACACATGTAAGTGCAATGCAAGTGGTTTTAAAAGAAAAGTCATATATACTACTTGTTTGATTAGTATTCCTAAGGTGAGACAAACTATCAATGTTTTAACACTTACTTTAGGCAAGTATATGAATCTGATTTTCAAGTTGGAGAATGAATATGAGACTATTACTAGCGGTGCTCAATTAAGGCTAAACACGACCATTTTTACGGGTGATTCCACATACCCAACTTCTCTCGGAAGCAATTCAACCGTTAGGTCAAATTGAGTTTCTAGTGCAATAGGTTCTCCAATGAGTCATTCTCATGTTAGAAAGATGGGAACTCCTACTTTTACATATTAAAGTGCATAAAGATGATAGTTTCTTGATCCGGTGCTAAACCGTCAAGTCTAGCGGACTTAAAGCGACAAGCACAAATACAATGAAGATCGAGAGAATATAGTGAATTCCGGGTCGTTAAGTCCCACGGAGACTCAGCGGTGTGTCAACACTAGATCGAGACGATAGAATGATCACTAATGATAGTGATCGGAAAGATTTGAATGGATAATACACTCTTGAAAAAGTTATAAAATAAAGCGACTTAAATACAAATTAAGAAAATTAAAAGATGAAAGATATTAAATAAACGCTATCACTATATTTAAAGTGATGAGCGTTTAAAACCTAAAACTTAAAACTTACGTTTAAATAAAAATAACGTAAGCGTCTAAATAAAAAACGTGAAACTTACACAATATAAATCCAAAAATATGAAAAATACATTTTACAATCCTAATGATAAAGAAAATTTATAGAAAAGGAAAATTATTTTTATAACTAATTATCTAATTATTATTAATTAAAAACTATTTTAACTATTAAATAATTATCTAAAATACAAGAAATTAGGAAATAAAGCTAGAAAAATAAAATTAAGACTTAGAAAAATCTAAAATATCAAAATAGATTTTCAAAACTATTTTGTAATTTTCGATTAATTTTCTATTTTCTATAATTTAAATCTATTTAAATCTAATTTAAATTATGAAAATACCAAATAAAAGGAGAAAAATAAGGAAAAATATTTTTTATGCTTTTTATATTTATCTTAAACTGGTAAAATTGAAAAATTATTTTTTTGGAACTTTTTCTTAATTATTTGCAATTAAAGCTAATTAAAAAGGCTTAAAAACTGAATTTAATCTAGAAAAATAGCAAACAGTAACTAAAAATTATGAAAAATTCAGGGAAAATCTAAAATATTATTCTAAAGCAGAGAAAAATATAAAAACTAGGGCCTATGTGGGAGAATCAAGGGCTGTAGTGTAATCTAAAAGGAAATAAGCACTTTAATATAAGCTAATAAGCAAGACAAGGCACCAACTGATTATATAAGCCAAAGTATAGTGAAACTACTCTAAGGCAACTGTCTACATCTAATCCTAACACCTAATGAGCATCTAACCAAGGATTAGCTAGCGCGATATAAGCAAAACAATGGCTCGGTCCCACTTTAGCGATTACATCACTTATCCAATAAGCTAACGGAAAACAAAAGGTGGAGATCTAAAGGCCACACGGCAAAGAGTGTATATCCAAAGTTTGACTCCTAAGGACTAGAGATGAAGAAACTACGAGATCAAAATAAAGCGGCCAAATGGGACATGACTACTGAAGTGCAGAAACAGTTAACAGGTACCAAGTTTGAGCTACTCTATAACCCAATTCAATAAGCTAAAGCTAAAACTAAAATGTGGATTTGAAGAACTCCTATCGACTATATCTAAACCAAAATCAAACCCTAATTACTTGAAATGATCATTATGCATCATCTGCAAGTTACAAAAACTAGATCAAACACGGTCTTTTGACTTTTAAAACAGATAGAAGTTTGACCAAAATGA
Organism: Chrysanthemum lavandulifolium; assembly: GCA_022545495.1. NCBI lineage: Eukaryota > Viridiplantae > Streptophyta > Magnoliopsida > Asterales > Asteraceae > Chrysanthemum > Chrysanthemum lavandulifolium. The sequence continues at coordinate 111,888,247 of CM040243.1, read as the reverse complement.
GTTTTAAGATCAAATGGTGGTGATATGGATGAATGATGATGAAATGAAACTTTAACAACCTTGTTTAACAAATTCTAAGCCTATGTGAGCGATTCTTTATCATCGATTTCCACAGATATGGATATAAGATCGGTTGATATGAAAAGTTGACTTAACATGGACATTGATTCAAAACAAGGGCAATTATGAGTGTAATAAACTATAGAAGGACTAAAGCAACTGATCTCATCCACTATAATCACCTCTAACACAGATTAAACAAGCAATCCAAACACTCCTTTAAAAGCATTAACCAACCGAAATTGATCTAACTACTAAACAGTTTATACCGGTGATCAAACGAGCTATCATGACCATATTACAACTATTTAGACATGTTAAAAAGCAGTTGTGACCACAGATGCATACACAAGCAAAATATGCAAATTTGATTGAAAATGTAAAATTAAACAAGTACTCGCATGTGTCCGACTTATGCGAGCCAACACCAAACCCAAACCTAATCTATTCTAAGCTAGTTTAACCCATTATCACCTCGCATCACCTTTGTTCATTACCAAACCCATATGAAGCTCGAGTTGACTTATTGACCATGTAACACATTTGCTTAAAATGAATTGTAATCTTATAAAAACTTATAGAGACATTAACTAAACTTTTTAAGCTTAAAACAAGCAAACAACAACTTGGATGAAGATTTTGAAACGAGAATCTCAACGATAAACTCATAAATTTGGAAATTTAGCACAACCGAAATTGATACTCAAAAGTGACTTACAAAGATTAGTAAACTTGAAATTGATACAATGAAACCGAAATTACACCATTTAACTTAAACTAAGACAATAATAAAAAAAAGCGACATAAGTAAAATTTTTATAAACTAACTCGCCTCTATGCTTCTCTCTTCTTTCTTTTATACAAACTTGCTTCCCTCCGACTTTCTGAGCATTTCCACTTCCTTTAGGACCATTGGATCACAGAGATCATTTGACCCTTGATTGCATTTGGCGCCAATTGGATATTTTGACAGTTGGAGGGTAGAGTAAAGGGTGAAAGGATCATTTAATGGTTTTGTTTATGTTGAGGTGGAGGGACAAAGAGTGGTTTTGTTGAGGAGGGGATGGTTATGGTGAGTGATTTCGGGAGCGGTGTTGAAGAGAAAAGCGCGGGTAAAAGGGGGTTGGTTTGTTTGACTAGATGGGTTGGTTGACCGGGTTTGGGGTTGGGTAAGCGGACCGGGTCGGGCGTATTGGATTGGATTTGGGCTTAATTAATAACAAGGGTCCATTTGGTTAAGCTTAGTAATCAAGGACCATAAATGTAATTCGGCCAAAGATAAGGGACCAAACCTGAACTTTTTCCAATGTTAACACAAGGACCATTTTTGCCAAACTTGAATAGTACAAGGATAACTTTTGATAATTTTCCATTTTAAAATATCCAAGGACTAATTTTGACAATTTTCAAAGTTTAAGGACCAAAGTTGTAATTTTGCAAATTTTACATTTCAAAGGTTTGTTTTGACAACTTTTGAATCTCATGGACCTAAAATGACATTTTTCTTTATTTTGAAATACCGGGGTGTTTTTTGACAACTTTTGAAACTTGGGGACTAAAGCGCCAATTTTGCAAATTTGATCGTTTTCATCGATTTTGATATTTTGCATTTAAAACACATAAAACACTGATTTGTGGTATTTTGATCATTTTGATGTGTTTTGAGTGTTTTCGATGATTTTGCGATCTAGATAGTATAAAATGATGAGTATTTAGACACTCATCAATCCCCCACATGATATATTGCTAGTCCCTAGCAATGATTTGAAAAACATAATGGATTTTAATCTCTTTACCAAAAGCCATTACTACGGAGTAGCCAAATGTTTCGGTTCAAGTAAGAACCATGGTACACCGATAACCATGTGATTTTGAGCAAACCACCGACTTTCAACGGTTTGATTTTGTCTTTACGAAGCCGTACCCATTGGACTAGCCAACTCTTAGATAAATTATCAATATTATCTTTGGTGAGTGATTACCAATTATGGTTTTCCATCGCCTTTACCACAAGCCATAAACTTGCGGGCTAGCCAACTCTTCACTTTTAAGGACATGGTGAAATGAATACCATACAATTTTGGGCAAATTGCAAGCCGTCAACGGTTTGATATATCTTTACCAAGAGCCGTTTGCTCTGGATTAGCCAATCCTTTTGTTTATTAGACAAAGCGGATGATAACCAAGATGAGTAAGTGTAGAACACTTACTCCAAAAAAATTTTGGCCAAAAGCGGGGAATTGGGTAGATAATATATGAAATTCGTGAGAATTCCCCCACATTTAGAAATGAATATTGCCCTCAATATTCAAAGTACCGCGGTTATGCGAAACAAAGAACGTAAAGGAAATATTTCGCCATTATTTAGAAAGTTTTTTTGGTGATATATATATATATATATATACATGTGGGGCATCACCCCACACTTAGGTGGTAGAAAGGGTAAGAAGTCGAAATATGGGTGAAAACCCATATGGTGTGTCTTCTTGTTTTTGATTTCAGTCGCTAGCTTGACTCGACCCGCATTCATTGGTTCATGGGAAGCAAAGTGGAAGAAACAATCTCCATGGACTTTCATTTAAGATGTTTGGATAAACATTGAAATGCTGAAAGCTCCACACCGACGAGATATAGATAGAAAGACCCGGCTCACAGATGATAAATGAAAATGTCGGGGTCAAAGATAGTGTCCTCACTCCCGAAGGAGTGAAGAAGAGAGGAAGACACATCATAAGTGAGGAATGGAAGGAAGATGTTTATAACAATTAGGATCCATTCGTCATCCTCAAATGTAGACATATCCGGAGGAAGGGTGAAGGTAGTATCATCAATAAGCAAACTCTTATGATAGAGTAAACCTTCCTCCGAGCCAATATCATCCTCAAGATCAAAATAGAAATGATCATATTCCGAGGAGATATGTCATGAGAGAGTTCACGGAGAACTCTTCATGAAGAGAATCATTGGAAAAAGCCTCAAGCTCGGGCTTGTCCAATGTAGAGTCACTATCCACAACGGGATAGGAGATGAAGTCGACTTAGCACAAAATGATTCGATCTTAGAAGCGAGGAGATTTATATTGAACAATTGTTCACGAAGTATCTCGTCCTCAATTTCGGATCATCGAATTTCTCACTTCCTCTAAGCTAACTAGCTCGGAGGTAGCTCCTCGACATAATCGATGTCTCCATAGGATAAAGAATCGTCAAACGAAGTACAATCGTTATCGAATCGGAGAACATCTCGACATGATCATATGGAATGTCAAGAGGAGAGAAGAATCATCATTAAGAGGCTCATCACACATATTACGGAGATAACCTCGGACTCACTGGGGTTGGAACAAGGCTCTTAACACTAGACGGTTCCATTTACGGAATAGTGCTAGAAGGCTCGTCCCCATTATGAGAGAGTCTTTGGAAGCAATAAAAGGTAAGATAGGTGTGATAGCAATAGGCGAGGAGTTGAAAATGATATCTTTCAAAGGAATAACTGTAACACCCCCAAAAATGACTCAGCGGAAGCATACGTGTATTGGGGCGTTACTAAGTTGGTATCACAACATAAGCATAGAACAATTGGTTTTGCATAAATAAACTTTTATTCATTATTAAAAACAATGTTTACATTATAAAGTAGTGCGGAAAAATGGCCCATTATAAACGAGTGGTCCCAATACATAAATCAGAGTCATCTATGACCATGCCATGCCTTTGCCTTGCGCCTCCAAAGATAAGCTATCACTTGAACACAAGATACATGCTAAAGAGGTCACCATTTGGTGAGTTCATAGGTTTATTTAAAAGGAATTTCAAGACAGTCTCAAATTTGGTTTTGATGATCATTACGTCTTGCGTAATATCATAAAGTTTATGGTTTCAATTCATAAAAGGATTTCATAAAAGAGTTTTATTAGTGGACCATAAGTAGGGTATATGTACATTACAACGAATATAATGTCATATGTTGAATGTATTACGCTAGCACTAAGTTCATGCAACCGAAACTACGACGGTTCTTGTATGCACAGAAGTCATACAAATCGGAGCCCATGGCGAGTGTTTATCCCAATACACTCGGTCCCGACATGCTATATGTTTCGCCTTGACCCAAGCGGGTCAACCGAATGAGGAGTCACCCTCAATAGATCTATTTATAACATTCGCGCTTCCCAGCAGGAATTGACGGTTCATGAAGAGGGCAATTTGGGATCTAAGGACTTAGGCTAAGCTGCGTAATATTATAGGTCAAACATTTTGGTATGCTCTATAAAACATCTATGTATGATGAAGGCTTTAAACGTGTAAAAGCATAGTATGCATGGAATGCACAAGTGAAATGATTTAAGTAAAATGAACATGTATCTTCCCCCAAAACAAGTATAAAGCAGTTAAAAGTAGGGGCTATGAAACTCACCTTGGCAATGTGCAATATGAAGTCTAAAGGGAATTTAATCAAGGAGTGATAGTGCACGGCTCCGACACGCAACCTAATTAATACGGCAATTTAGTCTTTATGTTTAAGACTCGATAAAGTTTAATAGATTTTTAAAATGTTTTTGTTGTTGTGGTTGTTGTTGTTGTTGTGGCATTGTTTAAGATTGAAAGATAGTTTTCAAAGGTTTATATGCATATTGGCTTATGGTAGAGAGACAGAGTATTTACCGGAAAAGTATCGAGCATGAACGAGACCTTGACTTGATGATGATGTACGAAAGATAATACGTATAAGGTGAGACGTCGATGCGAACGAAAGAAATATATATATTAAGTTATATATAAGTTCATGACATCTAGTATAACTATATTTATGTTGAAACGAAATTAAATCTTAATTTAAATTGTGTACCGATTGAATAGAAAATAGATGGTAGAATTTTTATAAACATGTCTCATGATAAACATATGTTGAAAGTTCTAAACATGATCTCGTCTTATATATATAATAGAAAAGTATATGTCTTCAAGGTATACAATCAATTATTAATTTGTAAAATAGAAATATGTTGATAGAAAATTTGGTGTGAACCGAGTATATATATTCCCTATTTATTTTGGTTGTGAAATGTAAAACTTGTATATCGAGTCCATTTCGGTTTCTAATAGTTGTAAGTATATATATTTACTGGTCTTGGGCTATCAATTAGTTGAGTAAAAAGTTTCTATTTAAGTTATGAGTAATAATAATAACTCATTATAAGTAACATATTTTCCATTTGCATTGTTCATATTTTGTCAATTGGTTTGTAACTTGATTTCTCAAAAATATTAATGATGCGACACTAGACGTGTAGTCATTCGTGGTTTACGGGCGAGTATAAATCAACGAGTCGTGTGACTAGGGTATGTCGTGTGCATGGTTATGCCACACATGACGAACCGATATGAAATGGAAAGTATATTGAAAGGTATGGAATTAGAATCGAGGACTCCCGAGGCTATGCACAACTTAATTTCACCCATGGTGATGACAGTAACCAAACGGACCCTTGCAATAGATGGGCTTTGTCCTAGTTATACCCAATAAAACTTGGGATTTGGGCTTATGTTTTTAAAGAAAAATAGTTTGACGCCCTCTCTTGGAATGGGCTTGAGGCCCAAGGAAAAGCTTGAGATAAAACTGATTTGTTGACATTGGAGGATCAGATGAACGCATGAGTTAACAAAGTAAGGAAGGGTAGTTTTGATGCATTCTTTCTTTTTGACAGTACCTTGGACGCAAGGTTAATGACCAAAACCTTAGTACAAACCGATTATGTACTACATAGCTCAAGGTACCCTAGGGACTCCCGTGAGTCCTTCGCGAGTATTAACACTCTCCGAAGTGTCTCTTGGTGACACGAAACTAACACAATTAGACTTACTAGAATTGAATCAAAATGACATTATTAATTAACTTAACGGAGATGAAAGTTTGTCGGGGTATTACCTGACTTGGACACTCGACTCCATGAGGTTGTATTAGCGTTGTTTTGAACTTAGAGGTTTAACCGAGCCTTGTCTCGTGTCTATCGGGTACAACCCGACTTGAGCACATGACTCGACACCCTCGAGTGAGGTTTCAATCTTAGTCGGCCGACAATTGTATCCTCACGAAAACGAGCAAGCATATTAGTTGAAAACGACTTCGAATAAGTTTGAAAGTATGTTGAGCACTAGGTAAGCCAATATCGGGTTTGTGATTCATCCATACTTAAACAAAACCTACGCTTTATCGTGAGGCAACCACAAACACGACTTGGTCTTCTTCTTTGCCTCAAGGACCGACTCGAGCAAAGATGCAAGCGAGTTGGTGAGACGGTGATCCCTCCTCACGGTTCTAAACACAAGTGACCCTCGTGGGTCCTTTATTTACCGAGACCAAACCTCAAGAAAGCTAAGCTATCTAAAAATAACATTTCCAAATTCATGATCCAACAAAATTTAAGTTTTATGTTTTATTTTGCCACACAATTACAACAACAACCACTTTTGACAATTCATCATTCGAGTATAAAAAATACATATATTGAATTAGACAAGTAATATTACAACTCAATAAATAAAAAGAAAACGACAATTGTTCTTACATAAATTTTGGTGGGTCGAGTGGATTAAAACCGAACATCAAAAGCCTTAAATGGAAGAGACTCGGAATGAATTAGTACAATTAAACACTTGGAGAATCTTCCTCATGCTTCAATTAACAAAACCCCTCACTCAATTGGAAAAACCCCTTTGAGCCAAGAACCCTAATTTTTGTGATTGAATTGGGAGGTGATGAAGAACTTTTCTGAGAGTGACCCATTTATAGGGAATGAATAAGGATGATGGAAGTGACCCAAGAGAAAACCCAAAACATGTTTCCTACCATTTTAAGCATTCTTCTCCTCGGATTCGATTAAACGCTCCAAGTGTGCTCTAGGGTATAGCCTAGACGATATTGGGAGTGAAGACAAGATTGATTTCTTGGTTTGAAATCAAAAGAAAAGATTTTTACCATTTAAGGAGATTGTGTTGGTTGTGGTGTGGCAGAGAGAGAGGAGCGGATATGTTGGAGACGTGAGGGAGAGAAGGAGAGATCTGAATCTTTATCCATTTGTTTTATTATAACACGATGTAAACTGTACCCGTGTTTTGTCGAACCCTCGAGTAAACGTACCTTCTTGGTACTCAAAGATATAGAAATTATATTTTTAGAACGATTTCTTGAATGTAATAACATGACATTATTATTACGTAGAAATTTGATTATAATTGTTTGCCGTTATTAATTTGGTGTCGGTATCGTGCGGTGTCAGTGGCTTCTTAAATTCACGAGATAACCTTTTGTTTTCTTTCAGAAATTATTAGTGATTGATAAAATGTATCTTTCTCTTATCTCGGTTATTTATTTTAGTTTTGAGTGCTCTTTGTACTGCGATATCACGGAATAAAAATGGATTAAGCTTATGTATGCTTAAATTTTAACTTGGACAATAGTAAATTTCACAGATACTTAGTGGACAAGTATCGTGCGTGCGGTGTCTTATTTTAGAGAAACGGGATGACCTCTCGTTTTTCAATTTTAGATATTGGCATTTTGTCGGAAAATAATTGATTTGAATTTTCTGACGTAATAAATATTATTTAAATCAATCCGAAATTTTACGGGTTGTTATAGTCTACCCACCTTACAGGAGATCCGTCCCGGATCTCAGTTTACGTTATCCGATAGGGTGTCGGGAACGAAGTGATGATATTTGGAACAAGTTTTGAATTGTTCCCTAGGTTGTTCTAGGGTTTCTTCTTTGGGTATGAGTACCTAGGTGTCATATCAGCAGCACATCCTCTATCTGAGGAGCAATGATTTTCTGGAGTAGGTTCATTGGGTGAAAGTTTTAATTCTTGATGTTATAAGATTTCACTATTTTGTTAATGTGAGAGTCTCTAACTTCTCATGGTACAACGTACCCATTTCCGGTGTTTAATGGTTCTAAAGTATATGGGTTGATTTTTAAAGTTCGCTATGGGTTTGTGTGCTTTCTTCTTTAAAGGGTGAAGAAGCATTTGTTTTCAAATTCCTCTTTCGACTAAATGTTCATACAAGTTTGACTAAGACTAGATTTTAAAATCGATAACGTGTAAAAATGACGCATTTTATAAAAGATTGTAAAACCGATTCTAAATTATGGGGTGTACAGGGAAATTTTGCGAAACTTTTAGTGTCTCAGCATTTTGTCTTATTTTAACGAGGGATTTGGAAAGTATTATTGTTGGATTTAAAAAGGGAAATTCTCAAATTTGGAAAATATATTGTAGCAAGAGTATGTATCAGGATATAACGTTTACTCATAGCTACGAGTAGGGTTTAGTTGTCTAAGTTGGGTAAGAATGGAGATTTATTAGTTGATGAACCTCATGGTTATCTATGGTTTTAGGTAGAGGTGTAGGATACATCCTAAGGTCAGGCTTAGCTATCAAGGAGGACATTGATCATTTCTGTTTATGGGGTATTAACTTAAAACACATTTCGAGAAAATAAGTAACCAATAGAGTGGTTCTGGAATACCTTTCAAAGTATTAAGGAATACTTTATTTTGGTAGGTATGGATAGGATTGTAGTTTATTTTATGGTAAAATGGTAAGGTGGAAATTTGGTTTGTGGAATGATTCATGAAGTGCTTCATGAAGTATTTTGTTTATAATGGTTTGAGGGATAATCGAAAATAGTTTGTATGGTAACTCTTTTGTTTGTAGGAGAATAACAAGGTAGGCACGGTTATTCATAAAAGGTGGGTGGAGTTTTTAGGTATCAAATTTTCAATGTAAATCTTTCAAGTTTTGTGGGATTATAGGTCATTTACTGTGTCTTTCTAGATTTTGCCAAAAGTTTATTGTTCTTTTGTTGCCTATTCCCATTAGAGAATTTTTCTCATAGGTGCTATTGAAAAGTTGCTCCTAGAATGGTTTGATTTGTTCATGGGGTGTAAGGTGTGGGGTAGGTGTGACTATAACATAACCCGATTGTGATATGAATTTATAAAGTTTATGATTAAGAAGTAGTATGATGCCAGTGAGTGGCTTATGATTAAGAGATATTGTGATGCCAGTGAGTGTTTTATGACTAAGAAATGCCAGTGAGTGACTTGTGATTAGGGAATGTCAGTGAGTGACTTATGTTTAAGGAATGCCTGTGAGTAGCTTGTGATTAAGGTATGCCTGTGAGTGGCTTGTGATTAAGGTATGCCTGTGAGTGGCTTGTGATTAGGGAATGTCAGTGAGTGACTTATGATTAAGGAATGCCTGTGAGTAGCTTGTGATTAAGGTATGCCTGTGAGTGGCTTGTGATTAAGGTATGCCTGTGAGTGGCTTGTGATTAGGGAATGTCAGTGAGTGACTTATGATTAAGGAATGCCTGTGAGTAGCTTGTGATTAAGGTATGCCTGTGAGTGGCTTGTGATTAGTGTATGCCGATGAGTGGCTTGTGATTAGGGTATGCCGTTGAGTGGCTTGTGTTTAAAGGATAGTGTGACGCCAGTGTGTGGCTTTAGTATAACCGTCAATGTGTGGTTTATTAAAATGTTGCATGTTTATCAAAATATTATCATCTTCTCTCTGGACATAAAGCTATTATAACTATCCTAAGTACTGCAAAATTCACCTCTAAGTCGGACATAGGTGATCAGGCTATGTCCCACTGTCCCTGGTTGAATATAGGTGATCAGTCTACATTCAACCGAGGTTCAATGAATTTTGAAATACTTAGCTTAGTTACGCTAGTAATATGTCACAATACTTTTAAAGGTTGTCTTGAAGGATTAGAACAATTATTCTCTTTGTGTGAGGGAAAAGTGTAGTGCTGTGATACGTAAGTGTAGGTATAGGGAAAATAACTATAATCTATAATGAAATTAGGTGAGCAGTGAATAAACATGTATCTTATCAAGTATGATCTCAACAGGATCATAAGTGAGGCATCAGCTCGGCAGGCAAGCACATGTCGGTCATAGGGTTAAGTTTTTGTAAAAGTGGTTATAGTCTAGGTTTTTAAAATATACCCGTTCTCTATAACCTAGGCTCGATGCCAATCAGTAACACCCCAAAATGACTCGTGAAGCATCGTGTATTAGGGGCGTTACTAAGTTGGTATCACAACATAAGCATAGAACAATTGGTTTTGCATAAATAAACTTTTATTCATTATTAAAAACAATGTTTACATTATAAAGTAGTCGGAAAAATGGCCCATTATAAGCGAGTGGTCCCAATACATAAATCGAGTCATCTATGACCATGCCATGCCTTTGCCTTGCGCCTCAAAGATAGCTATCACTTCAAACACGAAGATACATGCTAAAGAGGTCACTTCTGTTGGTGAGTTCATAGGTTTATTTAAAAGGAATTTCAAGACACGCCTCAAATTTGGTTTTTGATGATCATTACGTCTTGCGTAATATCATAAAGTTTATGGTTTCAATTCATAAAAGGATTTCATAAAAGAGTTTTTATTAGTGGACCATAAGTAGGGTATATGTACATTACAACGAATATAATGTCATATGTTGAATGTATTACGCTAGCACTAAGTTCATGCAACCGAAACTACGACAGTTCTTGTATGCACAGAGAAGTCATACAAATACGGAGCCCATGGCGAGTGTTTATCCCAATACACTCGGTCCCGACATGCTATATGTTTCGCCTTGACCCAAGCGGGTCAACCGACGAGGAGTCACCTCAATAGATCTATTTATAACATTCGCGCTTCCAGCAGAATTGACGGTTCATGAAGAGGGCAATTTGGGATCTAAGGACTTAGGCTAAGTCGCGTAATATTATAGGTCAAACATTTTGGTATGCTCTATAAAACATCTATGTATGATGAAGGCTTTAAGCGTGTAAAGCATAGTATGCATGGAATGCACAAGTGAAATGATTTAAGTAAAATGAACATGTATCTTCCCCAAAACAAGTATAAAGCGGTTAAAAGTAGGGGCTATGAAACTCACCTTGGCAATGTGCAATATGAAGTCTAAAGGGAATTTAATCAAGGAGTGATAGTGCAGCTCCGACACATAACCTAATGTCTGACAATTTAGTCTTTATGTTTAAGACTCGATAAAGTTTAATAGATTTTTAAAATGTTTTTGTTGTTGTGGTTGTTGTTGTTGTTGTGGCATTGTTTAAGATTGAAAGATAGTTTTCAAAGGTTTATATGCATATTGGCTTATGGTAGAGAGACAGAGTATTTACCGGAAAAGTATCGAGCATGAACGAGACCTTGACTTGATGATGATGTACGAAAGATAATACGTATAAGGTGAGACGTCGATGCGAACGAAAGAAATATATATATTAAGTTATATATAAGTTCATGACATCTAGTATAACTATATTTATGTTGAAACGAAATTAAATCTTAATTTAAATTGTGTATCGATTGAATAGAAAATAGATGGTAGAATTTTATAAACATGTCTCATGATAAACATATGTTGAAAGTTCTAAACATGATCTCGTCTTATATATATAATAGAAAAGTATATGTCTTCAAGGTATACAATCAATTATTAATTTGTAAAATAGAAATATGTTGATAGAAAATTTGGTGTGAACCGAGTATATATATTCCCTATTTATTTTGGTTGACGAAATGTAAAAACTTGTATATCGAGTCCATTTTCCGGTTTCTAATAGTTGTAAGTATATATATTTACAGGTCTTGGGCTATCAATTAGTTGAGTAAAAAGTTTCTATTTAAGTTATGAGTAATAATAATAACTCATTATAAGTAACATATTTTCCATTTGCATTGTTCATATTTTGTCAATTGGTTTGTAACTTGATTTCTCAAAAATATTAATGATGCGACACTAGACGTGTAGTCATTCGTGGTTTACGGGCGAGTATAAATCAACGAGTCGTGTGACTAGGGTATGTCGTGTGCATGGTTATGCCACACATGACGAACCGATATGAAATGGAAAGTATATTGAAAGGTATGGAATTAGAATCGAGGACTCCCGAGGCTATGCACAACTTAATTTCACCCATGGTGATGACAGTAACCAAACGGACCCTTGCAATAGATGGGCTTTGTCCTAGTTATACCCAATAAAACTTGGGATTTGGGCTTATGTTTTTAAAGAAAAATAGTTTGACGCCCTCTCTTGGAATGGGCTTGAGGCCCAAGGAAAAGCTTGAGATAAAACTGATTTGTTGACATTGGAGGATCGGATGAGCATGAGTTAACAAAGTAAGGAAGGGTAGTTTTGATGCATTCTTTCTTTTGTGAAGACTTGGACGCAAGGTTAATGACCAAACCTTAGTACAAACCGATTATGTACTACATAGCTCAAGGTACCCTAGGGACTCCGTGAGTCCTTCACAGTATTAACACTCTCCGAGTGTCTCTTGGTGACACGAAACTAACACAATTAGACTTACTAGAATTGAATCAAAATGACATTATTAATTAACTTAACGGAGATGAAAGTTTGTCGGGGTATTACCTGACTTGGACACTCGACTCCATGAGGTTGTATTAGCGTTGTTTTGAACTTAGAGGTTTAACCGAGCCTTGTCTCGTGTCTATCGGGTACAACCCGACTTGAGCACATGACTCGACACCCTCGAGTGAGGTTTCAATCTTAGTCGAAACTGACAATTGTATCCTCACAGAAAACGAGCAAGCATATTAGTTGAAAACGACTTCGAATAAGTTTGAAAGTATGTTGAGCACTAGGTAAGCCAATATCAGGTTTGTGATTCATCCATACTTAAACAAAAACCTACGCTTTATACGTGAGGCAACCACAAACACGACTTGGTGCTGCTGCTGCCTCAAGGACCAGACTCGAGCAAAAGATGCAACTGAGTTGGTGAGACCAGTGATCCCTCCTCACGGTTCTAAACACAAGTGACCCTCGTGGGTCCTTTATTTACCGAGACCAAACCTCAAGAAAGCTAAGCTATCTAAAAATAACATTTCCAAATTCATGATCCAACAAAATTTAAGTTTTATGTTTTATTTTGCCACACAATTACAACAACAACCACTTTTGACAATTCATCATTCGAGTATAAAAAAATACATATATTCGAATTAGACAAGTAATATTACAACTCAATAAATAAAAAGAAAACGACAATTGTTCTTACATAAATTTTGGTGGGTCGAGTGGATTAAAACCGAACATCAAAAGCCTTAAATGGAAGAGACTCGGAATGAATTAGTACAATTAAACACTTGGAGAATCTTCCTCATGCTTCAATTAACAAAACCCTCACTCAATTGGAAAAACCCTTTGAGCCAAGAACCCTAATTTTTGTGATTGAATTGGGAGGTGATGAAGAACTTTTAAGAGTGACCCATTTATAGGAATGAATAAGGATGATGGAAGTGACCCAAGAGAAAACCAAAACATGTTTCCTACCATTTTAAGCATTCTTCTCCTCGGATTCGGATTAAACGCTCAAGTGTGCTCTAGGGTATAGCCTAGACGATATTGGGAGTGAAGACAAGATTGATTTCTTGGTTTGAAATCAAAAGAAAAGATTTTTACCATTTAAGGGAGATTGTGTTGGTTGTGGTGTAGCAGAGAGAGAGAGGAGCAGATATGTTGGAGACGTGAGGGAGAGAAGGAGAGATACGAATCTTTATCCATTTTGTTTTATTATAACACAGTGTAAACTGTACCCCGTGTTTTGTCGAACCCTCGAGTAAACGTACCTTCTCGGTAATCAAAGATATAGAAATTATATTTTTAGAAACGATTTCTTGAATGTAATAACATGACATTATTATTACGTAGAAATTTGATTATAATTGTTTGCCGTTATTAATTTGGTGTCGGTATACGTGCGGTGCCGTGGCTTCTTAAATTCACGAGATAACCTTTTGTTTTCTTTCGTAAATTATTAGTGATTGATAAAAATGTATCTTTCTCTTATCTCAGTATTTATTTTTAGTTTTGAGTGCTACTGCGCTGCAGTATGCGGAATAAAAATGGATTAAGCTTATGTATGCTTAAATTTTAACTTGGACAATAGTAAATTTCACAGATACTTAGTGGACAAGTATCGTGCGTCTTGTGTCTTATTTTAGAAAGCGGATGACCTCTCGTTTTCAATTTTAGATATTGGCATTTTGTCGGAAAATAATTGATTTGAATTTTACGTAATAAATATTATTTAAATCAATCCGAAATTTTACGGGTTGTTATAATAACACTCTCCTCGTCGTCCTCATAATATTCCCTCATTTGAATAGAATCCTCATCATCATCGTCATCATATGTGATTCTTATATTCATCTCGTGAAGCTTACACACCATTCGTTTCATTTGTAGTTTCTTTCGAATCGTATTTCTTGAAACTTTGTGGTTCGTAATCATTTAGATCTTTGTGAAGGCTCGGAAGTCCGATGGTGATGGAATCTTGTGGGGTTGGAAATTGTCAAAACCGGAGAATTGGAATTTTGAAAATTTTGATTCATCGGTTGACATTCAAAAATCGCATGAGGACCCCCGCAATGCTCACAACAGAGATAATTGGGAAAATAACTTTCACCAAAGTTCGATTGTAACACGGTTACGCTCATAGACAAGCGGGACCGTGGTGGACAATCAAAACCGTAATGAGAATCATTCCACAAAACTCATATGAGTAGGATTCGTAATGGGGTTGTGGAGGTAGGTAGGAAAAATCGGGTGTTTCATTATTTGAAATGGGATCGGGATTACCGACAAACTTGTCTCCGAAACCCACATTGGTACATCGCCGACAATTTCCACGTTAAATGGACCTCCACACTGAGAACATGTCAAATACCATGACATAAAGAATTAAACGGATAAGAGGATAAGAGATGAAGAATTAAGCGGTTATAGAGGATAAGGAATGGAGAATTAAACAGTTTGAGGATAAAGAAATGTAGAATTAAGCAGTTGGAGGATAAAGGATGGATATTTTTGGATTTTTGAAAAACATGCTATAAAACAAAGAATGAAAATATTTTTGGAGTTGATAACACTTCAAAAAGTGTTAATGAACTTTTGGATTTTGAAAACTTTACAAAAACTTTTACAAAAGATGGAATATGTGCAAGAATGGATCGAAAAAGGCTAAACACACGCTAAAGCCTCCCGGCGGTAGCGTAAAATTTGATCTGTGTAAACCGTCAAGTCTAGCGAGACTTAAAACGACAAGCACAAATACAATGAAGATCGAGAGAATATAGTGAATTCCGGGTCTTTAAGTCCCACGGAGACTCAATGGTGTGTCAACACTAGATCGACGATAGAATGATCACTAATGATAGTGATCGGAAGGATTTGAATGGATAATACACTCTTGAAAAGTTATAAAATAAAGCGACTTAAATACAAATTAAGAAAATTAAAAGATAAAGATATTAAATAAACGCTATCACTATATTTAAAGTGATGAGCGTTTAAAACCTAAAACTTAAAACTTACGTTTAAATAAAAATAACGTAAGCGTACAAATAAAAACGTGAAACTTACACAATATAAATCCTAAAAATATGAAAATACATTTTACAATCCTAATGATAAAAGAAAATTTATAGAAAAGGAAAATTATTTTTATAACTAATTATCTAATTATTATTAATTAAAAACTATTTTTAACTATTAAATAATTATCTAAAATACAAGAAATTAGGAAATAAAGCTAGAAAAATAAAATTAAGACTTAGAAAAATCTAAAATATCAAAATAGATTTTTCAAAACTATTTTTGTAATTTTCTGATTAATTTTCTATTTTCTATGAATTTAAATCTATTTAAATCTAATTTAAATTATGAAAAATACCAAATAAAAGGAGAAAAATAAGGAAAAATATTTTTTATGCTTTTTATATTTATCTTAAACTGGTAAAATTGAAAAATTATTTTTTTGGAACTTTTTCTTAATTATTTGCAATTAAAGCTAATTAAAAAGGCTTAAAAACTGAATTTAATCTAGAAAAATAGCAAACAGTAACTAAAAATTATGAAAATTCAGGAAAATCTAAAATATTATTCTAAAGCAGAGAAAAATATAAAAACTAGGGCCTATGTGGGAGAATCAAGGGCTGTAGTGTAATCTAAAAGGAAATAAGCACTTTAATATAAGCTAATAAGCAAGACAAGGCACCAACTGATTATATAAGCCAAAGTATAGTGAAACTACTCTAAGGCAACTGTCTACATCTAATCCTAACACCTAATGAGCATCTAACCAAGGATTAGCTAAGCGCGATATAAGCAAAAGCAGTGGCTCGGGTCCCAGCTTTAGCGGTTACATCGACTTATCCAATAAGCTAACAGAAAACAAAAGGTGGAGATCTAAAGGCCACCGGCAAAGAGTGTATATCCAAAGTTTCACTCCTAAGGACTAGAGATGAAGAAACTACAGATCAAAATAAAGCGGCGAAATGGGACATGACTCTTGAAGTCGCGTAAGCAGCTAACGTGTACCAAGTTTGAGCTACTCTATAAGCCAATTCAATAAGCTAAAGCTAAAACTAAAATGTGGATTTGAAGAACTCCTATCGGACTATATCTAAACCAAAATCAAACCCTAATTACTTGAAATGATCATTATGCATCATCTGCAGTTACGAAAACTAGATCAAACACAGTCTTTTGACTTTTTAAAACAGATAAGAAGTTTGACCAAAATGAGTTTTAAGATCAAATGGTGGACTGATATGGATGAATGATGATGAAATGAAACTTTAACAACCTTGTTTAACAAATTCTAAGCCTATGTGAACTGATTGCTGTCACTGATTTCCACAGATATGGATATAAGATCAGTTGATATGAAAAGTTGACTTAACATGGACATTGATTCAAAACAAGGGCAATTATGAGTGTAATAAACTATAGAAGGACTAAAGCAACTGATCTCATCCACTATAATCACCTCTAACACAGATTAAACAAGCAATCCAAACACTCCTTTAAAAACTGTTAACCAACTGAAATTGATCTAACTACTAAACCAGTTTATACCAGTGATCAAACTGAGCTATCATGACCATATTACAACTATTTAGACATGTTAAAAACAGTTGTGACCACAGATGCATACACAAGCAAAATATGCAAATTTGATTGAAAATGTAAAAATTAAACAAGTACTCACATGTGTCCAGCTTATGCAGGCCAACACCAAACCCAAACCTAATCTATTCTAAGCTAGTTTAACCCATTATCACCTCTGCATCACCTTTGTTCATTACCAAACCCATATGAAGCTCAGAGTTGACTTCTGTTGACCATGTAACACATTTGCTTAAAAATGAATTGTAATCTTATAAAAAGCTTATAGAGACATTAACTAAACTTTTTAAGCTTAAAACAAGCAAACAACAACTTGGACGGAAGATTTTGAACCGAGAATCTCAACAAGAAACTCATAAATTTGGAAATTTAGCACAACCAAATTGATACTCAAAAGTGACTTACAAAGATTAGTAAACTTGAAATTGATACAATGAAACTGAAATTACACCATTTTAACTTAAACTAAGACAATAATAAAAAAAACGACATAAGTAAAATTTTTATAAACTAACTACTGCCCTCTATGCTTCTCTCTTCTCTTCTTTTATACAAACTTGCTTCCCCTTGACTTTCTGAGCATTTCCCACTTCCTTTTAGGACCATTGGATCAGCAGAGATCATTTTGACCCTTGATTGCATTTTGGCGCCAATTGGATATTTTTGACAGTTGGAGGGTAGAGTAAAGGGGTGAAAGGATCATTTAATGGTTTTTGTTTTATGTTGAGGTGGAGGGGACAAAGAGTGGTTTTGTTGAGGAGGGGGGATGGTTATGGTGAGTGATTTCAGGAGCAGGTGTTGAAGAGAAAAAGGCGCGGGTAAAAAGGGGGGTTGGTTTGTTTGACTAGATGGGTTGGTTGACCGGGTTTGGGGGTTGGGTAAACGGACCGGGTCAGGGGGCGTGTTGGATTGGATTTGGGCTTAATTAATAACAAGGGTCCATTTGGTTAAGCTTAGTAATCAAGGACCATAAATGTAATTCGACCAAAGATAAGGGACCAAACTCGAACTTTTCCAATGTTAACACAAGGACCATTTTGCCAAACTTGAATAGTACAAGGATAACTTTTGATAATTTTCCATTTTAAAATATCCAAGGACTAATTTTGACAATTTTCAAAGTTTAAGGACCAAAGTTGTAATTTTGCAAATTTTACATTTCAAAGGTTTGTTTTGACAATTTTGAATCTCATGGACCTAAATGACATTTTCTTTATTTTGAAATACGGGGACTGTTTTTGACAACTTTTGAAACTTGGGGACTAAAGCGCCAATTTTGCAAATTTGATCGTTTTCATCCGATTTTGATATTTTTGCATTTAAAACACATAAAACACTGATTTGTGGTATTTTGATCATTTTGATGTGTTTTGAGTGTTTTCGAGATGATTTTGCGATCTAGATAGTATAAAAATGATGAGTATTTAGACACTCATCAATCCCCACATCGATATATTGCTAGTCCCTAGCAATGATTTGAGAAAACATAATGGATTTTAATCTCTTTACCAAAAGCCATTACTTCGGAGTAGCCAAATGTTTCGGTTCAAGTAAGAACCATGGTACAAATAACCATGTGATTTGAGCAAACCACCGACTTTCAACGGATTTGATTTTGTCTTTACCGAAGCCGTACCCTTACGGACTAGCCAACTCTTAGATAAATTATCAATATTATCTTTGGTGAGCTGATTACCAATTATGGTTTTCCATCGCCTTTACCACAAGCCATAAACTTGCGGGCTAGCCAACTCTTCACTTTTAAGGATATGGTGAATGAATACCATACAATTTTGGGCAAATTGCAAGCCGTCAACGGATTTGATATATCTTTACCAAGAGCCGTTTGCTCTGGATTAGCCAATCCTTTTGTTTATTAGACAAGGCGGATGATAACCAAGATGAGTAAGTGTAGAACACTTACTCCAAAAAAATTTTTGGCCAAAACGGGAATTGGGTAGATAATATATGAAATTCGTGAGAATTCCCCACACTTAGAAATGAATATTGCCCTCAATATTCAAAGTACCGCGATTATGCGAAACAAAGAACGTAAAGGAAATATTTCGCCATTATTTAGAAAGTTTTTTTTGGTGATATATATATATATATAACATGTGGGCATCACCCCACACTTAGGTGGTAGAAAGGGTAAGAAGTCGAAATATGGGTGAAAACCCATATGGTGTGTGCTACTGTTTTTGATTTCCGAGTCGCTAGCTTGACTCGACCCCGCATTCATTGGTTCATGGGGAAGCAAAGTGGAAGAAACAATCTCCATCGGACTTTCATTTAAGATGTTTGGATAAACATTGAAGTACGCGAAAGCTCCACACCGACGAGATATAGATAGAAAGACCCGGCTCACAGATGATAAATGAAAATGCCGGGGTCAAAGATAGTGTCCTCACTCCCGAAGGAGTGAAGAAGAGAGGAAGACACATCATAAGTGAGGAATGGAAGGAAGATGTTTATAACAATTAGGATCCATTCGTCATCCTCAAATGTAGACATATCTGGAGGAAGGGTGAAGGTAGTATCATCAATAAGCAAACTCTTATGATAGAGTAAACCTTCCTCCGAGCCAATATCATCCTCAAGATCAAAATAGAAATGATCATATTCGGAGGAGATATGTCATGAGAGAGTTCACCGGAGAACTCTTCATGAAGAGAATCATTGGAAAAAGCCTCGAAGCTCGGGCTTGTCCAATGTAGAGTCACTATCCACAACGGGATAGGAGATGAAGTCGACTTAGCACAAAATGATTCGATCTTAGAAGCGAGGAGATTTATATTGAACAATTGTTCACGAGTATCTCGTCCTCAATTTCCGGATCATCGAATTTCTCACTTCCTCTAAGCTAACTAGCTCGGAGGTAGCTCCTCGACATAATCGATGTCTCCATAGGATAAAGAATCGTCAAACGAAGTACAATCGTTATCGAGATCGGAGAACATCTCGACATGATCATATGGAATGTCAAGAGGAGGAAAGAATCATCATTAAGAGGCTCATCACACATATTACGGAGATAACCTCGGACTCACTGGGGTTGGAACAAGGCTCTTAACACTAGACGGTTCCATTTCGGAATAGTGCTAGAAGGCTCGTCCCCATTATGAGAGAGTCTTTGGAAGCAATAAAAGGTAAGATAGGTGTGATAGCAATAGGTGAGGGAGTTGAGAAATGATATCTTTCAAAGGAATAACACTCTCCTCGTCGTCCTCATAATATTCCCTCATTTGAATAGAATCCTCATCATCATCGTCATCATATCGATTCTTATATTCATCTGCTGAAGCTTACACACCATTCGTTTCATTTGTAGTTTCTTTCGAATGCGTATTTCTTGAACTTTGTGGTTCGTAATCATTTAGATCTTTGTGAAGGCTCGGAAGTCGATGGTGATGGAATCTTGTGGGGTTGGAAATTGTCAAAGCCGGAGAATTGGAATTTTGAAAATTTTGATTCATCGGTTGACATTCAAAAGTCGCATGAGGACCCCGCAATGCTCACAATGAGATAATTGGGAAAATAACTTTCACCAAAGTTCGATTGTAACACGGTTACGGCTC
The DNA here is from genome assembly GCA_022545495.1 of Chrysanthemum lavandulifolium. Taxonomy (NCBI): domain Eukaryota; kingdom Viridiplantae; phylum Streptophyta; class Magnoliopsida; order Asterales; family Asteraceae; genus Chrysanthemum; species Chrysanthemum lavandulifolium. The sequence goes on along the minus strand of CM040243.1, from coordinate 111,867,574 downwards.
ATAGACAAGCGGGACCCGTGGTGGACAATCAAAACCGTAATGAGAATCATTCCCACAAAACTCATATGAGTAGGATTCGTAATGGGGTTGTGGAGGTAGGTAGGAAAAATCGGGTGTTTCATTATTTGAAATGGGATCGGGATTACCGACAAACTTGTCTCCGAAACCCACATTGGTACATCGCCGAACAATTTCCACCGTTAAATGGACCTCCACACTGGGAACATGTCAAATACCATGACATAAAGAATTAAGCGGATAAGAGGATAAGAGATGAAGAATTAAGCGGTTATAGAGGATAAGGAATGGAGAATTAAGCAGGTTTGAGGATAAAGAAATGTAGAATTAAGCAGTTGGAGGATAAAGGATGGATATTTTGGATTTTGAAAACATGCTATAAAAACAAAGAATGAAAATATTTTGGAGTTGATAACACTTCAAAAAGTGTTAATGAACTTTTGGATTTTGAAAACTTTACAAAAACTTTTACAAAAGATGGAATATGTGCAAGAATGGATCGGAAAAAGGCTAAACACACGCTAAAGCCTCCCCGGCAGCGGCGCCAAAATTTGATCTGTGCTAAACCGTCAAGTCTAGCAGACTTAAAACAGCTTAAGCACAAATACAATGAAGATCAGAGAATATAGTGAATTCCCGGGTCGTTAAGTCCCACGGAGACTCAATGGTGTGTCAACACTAGATCAGACGATAGAATGATCACTAATGATAGTGATCGGAAAGGATTTGAATGGATAATACACTACTGAAAAAGTTATAAAATAAAGCGACTTAAATACAAATTAAGAAAATTAAAAAGATAAAAGATATTAAATAAACGCTATCACTATATTTAAAGTGATGAACGTTTAAAACCTAAAACTTAAAACTTACGTTTAAATAAAAATAACGTAAACGTACAAATAAAAACGTGAAACTTACACAATATAAATCCTAAAAATATGAAAAATACATTTTTACAATCCTAATGATAAAAGAAAATTTATAGAAAAGGAAAATTATTTTTATAACTAATTATCTAATTATTATTAATTAAAAACTATTTTTAACTATTAAATAATTATCTAAAATACAAGAAATTAGGAAATAAAGCTAGAAAAATAAAATTAAGACTTAGAAAAATCTAAAATATCAAAATAGATTTTCAAAACTATTTTGTAATTTTCGATTAATTTTCTATTTTCTATAATTTAAATCTATTTAAATCTAATTTAAATTATGAAAATACCAAATAAAAGGAGAAAATAAGGAAAATATTTTTATGCTTTTATATTTATCTTAAACTGGTAAAATTGAAAAATTATTTTTTGGAACTTTTTCTTAATTATTTGCAATTAAAGCTAATTAAAAAGGCTTAAAACCTGAATTTAATCTAGAAAAATAGCAAACAGTAACTAAAAATTATGAAAAATTCAGGAAAATCTAAAATATTATTCTAAAGCAGAGAAAATATAAAAACTAGGGCCTATGTGGGAGAATCAAGGGCGTAGTGTAATCTAAAGGAAATAAGCACTTTAATATAAGCTAATAAGCAAGACAAGGCACCAACCGATTATATAAGCCAAAGTATAGTGAAACTACTCTAAGGCAACTGTCTACATCTAATCCTAACACCTAATGAGCATCTAACCAAGGATTAGCTAGCGCGATATAAGCAAAGCAATGGCTCGGTCCCCACTTTAGCGATTACATCGACTTATCCAATAAGCTAACAGGAAAACAAAAGGTGGAGATCTAAAGGCCACGGCAAAGAGTGTATATCCAAAGTTTCACTCTAAGGACTAGAGATGAAGAAACTACAGATCAAAATAAAACTGGCCAAATGGGACATGACTCTTGAAGTCGAGAAGCTTGAGTTACTTGGTACCAAGTTTGAGCTACTCTATAAGCCAATTCAATAAGCTAAAGCTAAAACTAAAAATGTGGATTTGAAGAACTCCTATCAGACTATATCTAAACCAAAAATCAAACCCTAATTACTTGAAATGATCATTATGCATCATATGCAAGTTCTGCAAAACTAGATCAAACACGGTCTTTTGACTTTTAAAAGAGATAAAGTTTGACCAAAATGAGTTTTAAGATCAAATGGTGGTGATATGGATGAATGATGATGAAATGAAACTTTAACAACCTTGTTTAACAAATTCTAAGCCTATGTGAACTGATTGCTGTCACTGATTTCCACAGATATGGATATAAGATCAGTTGATATGAAAAGTTGACTTAACATGGACATTGATTCAAAACAAGGGCAATTATGAGTGTAATAAACTATAGAAGGACTAAAGCAGCGATCTCATCCACTATAATCACCTCTAACACAGTTAAACAAGCAATCCAAACACTCCTTTAAAAGCATTAACCAACCGAATTGATCTAACTACTAAACCGGTTTATACCGGTGATCAAACGAGCTATCATGACCATATTACAACTATTTAGACATGTTAAAAGCAGTTGTGACCACAGATGCATACACAAGCAAAATATGCAAATTTGATTGAAAATGTAAAAATTAAACAAGTACTACATGTGTCCGACTTATGCAGCCAACACCAAACCCAAACCTAATCTATTCTAAGCTAGTTTAACCCATTATCACCTCTGCATCACCTTTGTTCATTACCAGCCCATATGAAGCTCGAGTTGACTTACATTGACCATGTAACACATTTGCTTAAAAATGAATTGTAATCTTATAAAAACTTAGAGACATTAACTAAACTTTTAAAGCTTAAAACAAACAAACAACAACTTGACGAAGATTTTGAAATCGAGAATCTCAACAGTAAACTCATAAATTTGGAAATTTAGCACAAGCGAAATTGATACTCAAAAGTGACTTACAAAGATTAGTAAACTTGAAATTGATACAATGAAACGAAATTACACCATTTAACTTAAACTAAGACAATAATAAAAAGCGACATAAGTAAAATTTTATAAACTAACTCGCCTCTATGCTTCTCTCTTCTCTTCTTTTATACAAACTTGCTTCCCCTTGACTTTCTGAGCATTTCCCACTTCCTTTTAGGACCATTGGATCAGCAGAGATCATTTTGACCCTTGATTGCATTTTGGCGTCAATTGGATATTTTTGACAGTTGGAGGGTAGAGTAAAGGGGTGAAAGGATCATTTAATGGTTTTTGTTTTATGTTGAGGTGGAGGGGACAAAGAGTGGTTTTGTTGAGGAGGGGGGATGGTTATGGTGAGTGATTTCAGGAGCAGGTGTTGAAGAGAAAAAGGCGCGGGTAAAAAGGGGGGTTGGTTTGTTTGACTAGATGGGTTGGTTGACCGGGTTTGGGGGTTGGGTAAACGGACCGGGTCAGGGGGCGTATTGGATTGGATTTGGGCTTAATTAATAACAAGGGTCCATTTGGTTAAGCTTAGTAATCAAGGACCATAAATGTAATTCGGCCAAAGATAAGGGACCAAACCTGAACTTTTTCCAATGTTAACACAAGGACCATTTTTGCCAAACTTGAATAGTACAAGGATAACTTTTGATAATTTTCCATTTTAAAATATCCAAGGACTAATTTTGACAATTTTCAAAGTTTAAGGACCAAAGTTGTAATTTTGCAAATTTACATTTCAAAGGTTTGTTTTGACAACTTTTGAATCTCATGGACCTAAAATGACATTTTCTTTATTTTGAAATACCGAGGACCTGTTTTTGACAACTTTTGAAACTTGGGGACTAAAGCGCCAATTTTGCAAATTTGATACGTTTTCATCGATTTTGATATTTTGCATTTAAAACACATAAAACACCGATTTGTGGTATTTTGATCATTTTGATGTGTTTTGAGTGTTTTCGAGATGATTTTGCGATCTAGATAGTATAAAATGATGAGTATTGAGACCTTTCATCATTTACCAATACCGACTTAATGTGACTTAACTAATATGCAATATAACTAAGGTGATGAAGACATCATGTTATACACATGAATTTTAACAATGGTGTGTTTGATAAACAATGTGTTTTAATCTTGTGTTTAGAATCTAAAGTTGTTCAAATTACACAGCTAATTGTATGATCTAATAGATGACATCTTTTATGTTGAGTTGAAGTGTGTAATTTAAATGTGAATTGATCATCTAAGATTAGAGAATGGAAGATGTTAAACTAAGAACGTTCTCAAGAAAGCTCTTTGGTATTTTATTTAACAAGAATCTAAGTGAGGTTACCAAATTCAATAGATCTTGTGTATGCTCTAACGATGTGTAGTTTTAACCTTGGATGTGCACTCGGTTTGAGCAAGGTTAGGTTATGATGTACGCTTGAAAGGAAATAGATACAAATAGTATCTTTCAACAAATGAGAATATCCCATGGGATAAAGTTATCATGCTTATGAAAACAAGTATGACAAGATGAATTGGATATGCTAGTTCATAGAACTTGTAGATGTTTGTTTCAAGATCATTTAGCCAATGAGGTGTAATGAAATCTCTTGTAACACAACTATTTATGTCATAAGAATGATGCATAGGATATACAATATCCTTTTAACAAGATGAAATCTTAACGCATGAATCTTAGTCATAATGTTCTTTAAAACATCATGTTTTCCTAAATGAAGATATGAAGCCAAAGTGTTTGAATCGGATAGTCCCATCTAAATAAACTTGGTCTCAAGATTATATTCACTAGATGATGACAAGAGGAATTCACTCGAGCTTCTTATGTATACTCCTCAAAAGTCATTGTTTCTTGGGGTGTATGATGTTGGCTTTGAGATTGCATTTTAACATATGTTGTTAAAATGTTGATTTGAGTTTAACGAAATTTATGCGAAAGTTTAACGACAAAGTATTACAAATACTTTGATAATTTGTGAAGGTAGACTACTTATACCTAGTGGAAATTGTCAACAATTACCAAGAGCACCATGCTTATTTGATAGTTGAGGTTCTAGCCATAATGAATTATCTAAGTCCTTATATGTTGGAAAGGATGTTTGAGTTTGTTCAAACGTGCATTTGATTCAGTACAAGTGTTGGACACAAGGGTTTTTTTTAGCAATACACTCAACGAATTCAAATGATGGTAAGGAATATGTAAGTACTTAAGTAGTGTTTGGTTTTAAGAACCTAACACATTCTAAAAACTACTATCATACATAATGATTAGAGTCATATTAAGATATGAATAATTATAAGTGTAAATGCTTAAATGATGAAGATATTGTTTGAAAAAGCTTGTTTTAATATCTATTAAACTTGACAAGCTTTAAGCTTTTATATAAATTAAATTTACTTTTGTCGTTAACAAAACTTAGGAAAAGATCAAAAATATAAATAACGTTAGGGTTTGTTGTGCTATGGGGTACTTAGGTTGAATATTTGTCCATAGATGTTGAACACAAAAATCTGGATACTAATTCTTATGGTTCATTGGTTGCTACAACTAGTGGGTGAAGTGCTTGAAGTCTTGGTTATGTTTATGAAGCTTAGGGGCTGAGGTATAGGTTCACCTTGAAAGACACGTTTGATTTAAAGTATACTCTTGGAAGTTCATGAGCAATACGGTTAATGGTGCCAAAAGATGGAAGAGGATAGTAGGTGTCAAAGAGGGATAAGTGGCACCGTTGGTTGTTTGGTTTGGATAAGTGTTTCAACATGTGTTGTTAAAATACTTGGGTGTTGATTTTTCGGATATGACTTTTAATGACTACAATTGTAAGTCGCATATACTTGAATATTTTGGATGAAATACTTAAGTTGTCAATCCTAATTTGTTGAGATTATAAAGCTTAGATTGAACTCAAGGATAACAAGACTTGATAATATCTATTTAACATATGTGTGAGTTATGACTCGATGTAAATACTTATCGTCTTGAAGGATGACACATTATTTTCATGTTAACCGGTGAGGCAATACATGTAGATACAAAAATATCTATAGTCATATGTTAGACTTGTGTATGATATCTTTGCAAATAATGAGTCCAGTTTATTAGTCTCGGTAAGTCATCTAAGTCATCCATAAACGGGTGAGGAGATGTTGGTGGTGTTGCACAAAGTTTGATAGGTACAAGCTTTGGAGTCTTTGGTAGTGAAGTTGTTTTGGATGATGGTGGGTGATTTTGGTGGTGGAGTTGGAGTACTCAAGTTTAGAAAGTTCACATCTTGAATGGGTGATGAGATGTTGAGAGGTAATGAGTCTGAGAATAAAGAGCTCAAGTTAATGAAGCAACAAGATCGAATGCTAATCCTAGTGGTTTTCTTAAGTGGCTTATTTGAGGTTAAGGATTTAGTCATTTTGACTTTGCTTTAAGAAATGCTAAGCTTGAGGAAAAGTAATGTGAAGGTGTGAAAATGATCATCTTGAATGTGTCGATTTATGGAACTAAGTTCATGGATTTGATGTTAATACATACAAAGATGGTAGTTTCTAATGAGATGGAAGTGTCTAAAATCATGTCAAACATCCTAAGTTAATCCATTGAGGATGTGTTGAGTGAGGTATGAAAGATATGCATTAACAACTATCCTAGAAACGAAGTTTGGTAAATTAGATTGTGGGATTTAGTAAAATTCAATAACTTACACCTGAGGATTCACGGCACCATTTCTTTACAGTAAAACCCTTAAATTGGTGCCTGGTCCGCTGTCACGGTATGGCGGTACAAAATCCATATGAGCGGAACCAAATTAATGGTGCCGTCGGTCCGTCGGAGACCAAATCTTCTGAGACCCATTTTTAGGTGTCGAAGACTTTTGAAACACGAAATTTTTCTCAAAACATATGGCGTTAACTATTTCTAGTCGAGAATAGTCAATAATGCATACACAAACATAGTGGAGCATTGATTTTGAACAAGGGCTAACAATTTTCACATATAAGTGAAAATGGGTAAAATTGATAACACCCGTGTGCTATCCCCTGCATGAACCGGTTAGCATACATCAATGTTTTAAGTTAGTTTATCATCCTACTAAATAAAAGCAACCAAATAGTATCATACATCATTGTTTTCGTCTTGTACCAAACACTCCTTAAAACCTTTATTTTTCAAAGTACTTGACTAATTTACTTAGTACTCATTGCTAAGTGAGTTATGACATTTCATAAGTTATGTGAGATTTTAGTATAACCTATGCAAAGAAAGTTATCTAATTCTACAAGTGATGGTAAAACCATTTTCTAACTTATTGCACAAAATCTAGCAAAGACCTATTGTGCATAAACAGGAAGTTGTCAAACAAGCGAATAAATAACATGGCAAGATTGACACTTATATTATGCAAACAAACAAGTGAAAACAACAATTTTAAAATAAGCAAGAAACATATATGCAAACAACATAAACAAGTGGTCATTTAGCATAGTATGACAAGAAAACACTTTTCGTCATTTAGCGTTTAAATATGACGATGTATACCAAGCTTGATTTGTTTCCTTTAAACATATTACCAAATTAATTAGTTTCAAAAGAAGTTGTATCAAAGTTCTAAGAATACCAACAAATTGTTTGATTCAAAAATTGAGTTTTTAAAGCGAAACTTAATATTTTAGACATCTGTAGTATTTGGTCTATTTTACTTATTTAAAATTAGACTCAGGCCATGAAGGTATTTTTAAGTGAAAGTAGACTCAATTCCCTTTAAAGCGATAGGTGGCTCGACTCGTACGGACTTCACGTGTTAATTAGTTATGATTTTTGAAGTTGCCCAAAACTGCGCATCTTGTCATGAGACGGATTCCACGGAACCAAATAAAGGATCCGCCCTTTATAAGATTTGGTGCCGTGGTCCTCTGAGACAATTCACCAAAACTAATATTTGACATAGAGAAAGCGTGTGCGACTTACTAGATTTCATAGTAAACATATAATACACATATTTAACAACATATCTACTTATGTAACTTATCTTAAACATTTACAGAGGTGATTTTCAACTAGATTTATAGTTATCCCAAACACTCCTTTAAAATCATATTTCTTCGTAAATCTTCTATAAGCACATAATACAATATTTACTAGTTCTTTCAACAAACTTTTATTTTATTTTTCAAGAAAACCTTCAAGCTTGTATACAAAGTTACATTTAACAACAAAATTTCTAAGTATAACAAGCAAAGCGTTTTCATATTATTTTAAACTCAATGGTAATTTGATACATGGATCGTACTCTATTTTAAAAACCATTTGTTTTGAAAATACGAGCTACGTGGCTCTGATACTAATTGTGGAAGCGTGGGGGGTGAATACGTTACCGTTTAAAACTTTAGATCTTTAGTATCAAATCGCTTATGAAGCTTGTTATAATATGAAAGTACCAATTATTGTTTGTGACTAATATAAAGCATGGTAAACCAAGTTGTCACACAATCATGAACATCAAACCACATCACAAACAATAGTATAGTGCAAGTATAAAGTAAAGAGATAAAGAAAGGAAAGTGCAAACCGAACACGAGGATTTATAGTGGTTCGGTCACGGATCTCACTTTCGCCTACTCCACTCCCGAGTACCCAACTCGAGAGTTACTTCACTAAATCAACAAGCTCCCTTCTCGGCGGAGAAAACCTTACAATCGTCATTTACACTTTTTCCGGTACAAAGCTAAATACGGGTTCTAGTTCGAGGTAGAACCAACCTAACGTCGCCTATACAATATTTCGACACTAAGCTAGATGTCGAGTTCTTTTACAAGGGTACAACCACTCCCAATATGTTTTATGTCCTAACATAATAAACCTTGTGTTTTATGGCATAAACACATAAACCATCTAATCTAGTTTGGTGAAAGTGTTGTTATGATGCAATGATGTTTACACTAATAATCCATGACACAAATGTCTAATGGATATGAATAAATACTTCTAAATGAACTTCCATTGATAGGAAGCCTTCATGATGAAGATCACAAGTTCCTAAACTTCTTGTGATAGATCTTCAACTTGTGGTGAGTGGGATGGCTAGATCTCCAAGATTTCCTTGGTTGATCAAATAGTATGCTTACAACAAAGATGAATGTTAGAAGCATTATGATCATGATCATTAGGGTGTTTAATGTGTGTTACTACATTGTTAATGATTGATCTAAATGTATGCAAGAAGGTGGAAAGATGTGCTTTCAAGTGGTGAAGAAATGAGAAAACAATGGGCTTCTATTTATAGGCAAAAGAGGACATGGCGTCCATCGGACCACGGTACCAATTAAAGGGTTCCGCCTTTATGCATTTGGTGCCGTGGGTGCGACAAGAAATCTAAAAATCTTTCTTCAAATCTTTTCAAGATTTTACCATATCTTACCAAGATCACATTTGATATATTGAGTGTCAATCTAACCAATATATTCAAGAGATCTTCAAGGATTTCAAAGATGATGCATGCCATGATGTAACATGTATTTCCATTTTAGATTAAAATGTTTATCAAAGTAAACTTGTAAAATGTATTATGTAACTAGTTAATAAAATGTCTAGTTACCTTTTGAAATACTTGTTAATGCAAAATGTAAAATGAGGTTCTAAATAGAATGGTTAACCTATTAAAATACTTAGTGACTCTAAGCGTATTTTAAACATTCTATATGATTTGTTAATGGGTTTGATCATAATGCCACATAACAAACATGTACGAACATGTGTTGTAACATACGAGGACTTGAGACATCGAGAGGTGTTGAATGTATGTTGAGACAAATGTAATTACAAGTAACTTGTACATTTTACGTTATGTATTACAAGTTACATGTTTGTCATCAATCAAAAAAAATGAGACTGTATAGATTAAATATCGTAATATTTGCACTAACAACATCTTTTAGCATACAGAACTGTCGTAGTATCGGTTGCATGAACTTAGAGCTAACGTAATAGACTTTCATCCATATATCATTATATTCGTTGTAATGATTATATGACTTTGCTTAGGGTCCACACTTACTATTTTAACTTAAACCTATGAACTCACCAGCTTTTAGCTGACCTTTTTAGCATATTTTCTCAGGTGTTTAATTGTGATCATGGATGCAAGGCAAAAGCGGATAAATGGTCGTAGTAGTATTAAAGAAGTGTTTTACACAAAAATGATGCTTTTACATTGGGACCACTAAAACTAATGGGATGTCCACCAAAGAGAAACAAATCTTACACCAATCCATCTTGAGCCTATGTCCAAGATTCGTTTAGTTTTGGAAGTTAACTATATTTGGCTTCAAACAGTTGCAAGATGAGAAAGCTTAGTCAAAAACCTCTTGTGTTCCCTTTTTATTTGGCCGAGACCTCAAGAGTATCACACTTCATATCCCACCAAAAGATAAAGAAACTTCAAGGATGAAGAACATCAATTGGGTTTTGCTCTAGATCGATTGGGTTTTGTGGAGGTGATAAACTCTTGGGTCCTCGGATTCATAGTCATCGAGTTGTTGAAGAAAATTTCTAAACTTTATCTTGTTAAAATTTACCATTCGAGTTGAATGAAAATGGTCATTTGATTATGAAACTTAGTGTTTTGATGTTTATGTTTGTTGGTGAATAATAATCTCATGTAAAACTTGGTGTGTTGTTGGGTTCTTTGTTGTAGTCTTGTCGAGTTATGAATCAAAGAAAACGAGTTGAGTTTATAAAGTTAAACTAAGAACTAGTTGTTTTGATGAATGACTTTGGTGTTGGATAGACAATTTAGGTAACCATGAACTTAAGTTGTCATTTGCAAAATGGGTCGGTTTGGTTTCTCGAGAAGGATAGATTAGGGAGAGTTAGGTTTGTAAGACTATTAGTGTTAAACACTATTGAACTGCATGCACGCCGACCGTGATGTCGGTGTTGGGTGCTCGAAAACCATAATGTGGTAAAGCCGAAGTCGAGTAGTACTCGACCCACTCCAACCTCATCTACTTCCTTAATGCTTCACGTATAGTTTGGATACGAACCCACGAGACACATAACACGCAGACACCAGAGGTGTTTCTAGCGAGACAATGTATTATGGTAGAGTCTAAACTATGGTCAAGTGATCTCGAAATCACAAGACAAATTCATACTAGAGTCGAGTAATACCTTGAAGTCATAGCCGGACATGTTGAATTTTCCGTCAAACTCAACTACACTAGCATCTTAGACCTTTTGTTGTAATATGCCCATTAAAATTTGACTAAGATTCGTTGGAACAATCGATCTAGCGATAGCTCCTTTTTCTCATTTCGTCAAGTCCAAGTTTAGTATCAAAAGTGAAATGAAACATTTTAATGTAACATAGCAACTGCATAAAACCTTGCCATCTTTGGCCGCAGCCCAACTCCACTCCACAGCCAATCTTAAGTTAACGGGGACCAACACCTATTACCTACATACACATCATTTCGGGCCTAGGGCCAACCTCATACACCGCCACAAATGACACCGGCCACAACCCACGAGTTTCTAGCGTATTTGAGTAATATAAACTAACTCACGGGATAAAGATGGAATCAAAATAATTGTCTAACGATGTATGAGCATTATGTTACGCGATATGAATGTACTACATAAGTTATATATAATACACGTAGACATGTAAACAAGAACAATGTGTATATACTTATATATGAGACAACAAAGGTTTTAAAAGCATGATACACTTGATAATGTCTATAACAATGATTAACGACAATGTGTAGACATATATATATGTCAAGTAAAATCTCTAGTTGAGAACTATATGTTTTAAGAACAAATTTTGATAAATAAACGAGGACTATTAAATCATTTTGTAAACTAATAAACTTGAGAATGTTCAACTTTAACTTAAATATTTTCTAAATGCAATTAGAAAATAAACAAACTAATATTAGTTTTGACAATACCATTTTGTGTCAACTTAAATGAGTATATACATTTATATACTTACTAGTAGAATGTTATAATTATTTCATATCAAACTTTGGAAATTAAAACCATATTAATGTCAACAAGAAAAGTATATATACTTAGATACTTGTTAGTAAAATCATTAATTAATTTTACAAACTTACGTTAGTATTAACACAATTATAAAACAATTGAACTACTTTAAGTAAGTGATACTTAAAACAATGAACTAAAACATTGCCCTCCTTATCTAGGTTGCAGTGTCGGTGCCGCTCACAACAATCACTAATCCCACTCTTGGATTGCACATTTGCTAAGGTGAGTTTTCATAGCCCCTTTTACTTGATAAACCGTTTTATACACTTTGGGGGAGAAATATGCAAAACATTTTATGGACCAAAACTATCACATGATTACTATTACGTGGTTTAGCCTAAGCCCTTATGTCCCAGAGAATGCCCTTTTTCATGAACCGTCAATTCCCATGGGAAACGCGAATGTTATAAATAGATTTATTGAGGGTGACTCCTCCGCTCGGGTGGCCATGCTTAGGCCAAGTGAAACGTATACCATGTCGGAATCAAGTGTTGAGGACAAAACACTGCTATGGGCCCTATATTGTATGACATCTTTTAGCATATAGAACTGCCGAGTATCGGTTGCATGAACTTAGAGCTAACGTAATGACTTTCATCCATATATCATTATATTCGTTGTAATGGTTATATGACTTTGCTTAGGGTCCACACTTAATATTTTAACTTAAACCTATGAACTCACTAGCTTTTAGCTGACCTTTTTAGCATATTTTCTCAGGTGTTTAATTGTGATCATGGATGCAAGGCAAGAAGCGGATAAATGGTCGTAGTAGTATTAAAGAAGTGTTTTTACACAAAAATGATGTTTTTACATTGGGACCACTAAAACTAATGGGATGTGCCCATTTATCTAAACAATGTTGTAAGATAATGTTTTAAAATATTTTATGGAATTAAACGGAGTGTGTATTCGTTCTTTATTACTTGTGTTATGATCCACAAATCCCGTAACGCTCCCTAATGACACGTATGCCCGCTTACACAAAATTGGGGTGTTACATACAACAACAACGACAACAATTTCAACAACAATTTCCTCAAGAGCAATTCAACCACAAATGATTCAACCACCCCTAGTCTTCAAGTACAACCTTAGATAAATTCACAATCAACATCCGTCTGGGAATACTATGAAGGAACCGTCTTGGTTTGGAAAGATGTGTGAAGCTCTAAGTAGCCACAATCCATACATGAAGTGGTTCACTTGATCGACCTCAATGCTCACCTCGAAACTATGATTAGTGGGTGATAAGGTTATTTAGGTTCGTGATCTAAATAAGCCACATGGAAAGTTCTTGAAGAAGGTCATCATGGAAGGTCCATTTGATGCCTACCGTCATACACCGGAGATCCAATCAATCCACCAAGAGGTGATGTTTCAACATTGCAAGTCTTAATGACCCCACCGATGAATCTACATTTTGAAGCCGAGTGAACTAGCAATGCAATACATCCTTTTGGGATTACCCAATCCGATCCTTGAAGTGTTGATGCTCAAAGATCGCTAAAGCAATGTAGGAACATATTCATCTTCTCATGGAAGCAATCGAACTCAATCGAAGACATGGAATCCAAAATCTACTTGGCTTATAGAACATTTCATGATTGAACCCGGAGACATTAGAGTCATATCATCATCGCTTCTCGGACATCATCAATGACTTGACAAACACAACATCATCACAAGAATTGCGGTCAACACTAAGTTCTCGAGTAGTCTTGGTCACGATTGGGAAAAGTATGTCATTTTCATCCGCCAAGCTAAGAATCTTCATCATGCTAACGTATTGTTGTACAACTATTTGAAGCCCACCAAAAAGAAGTTGACAAAGAAAGAGTTATCGTGGACAACCTGTTTCACCTTCACTTCCCGGATAATCAACAATTAGCATTGTGGGCTCAAGCTTGTTATCCTCAATTCCCACCTTACAAAGCGATTCACAATCCTCCACAACCTTCCGGCCGTTCAACCATAAGATAACACCTTATGATCGTCATGCACCAATCTCAAGAAACTCAATTGGTTCCATAACAAAAACAATGATCAAGCACTTTACGGTGAATCTAATGAGGATACGAAGCTTTCGGCGCAAGGGTTTGTCATGATTGCTAGAGCCTTGCCGATACTCAAACAAATCCAACAATCGCATTCGACCTCATCCAACACAAGGAATCAGCCGTTGTTAACAATGGACATGTTGAAGTTCGAATCGAGGTAATGTTCGCCGATGGGCGGTGGTCAAGGGTTTAATCCAATGGGAAGGAATAACATGGGTCCACAACAACAAAGGGCTCAGTGGTTGAAGGGTAATGCTGTAATGGGATTAATGGTCTTCGCTGCTTAATCAGAATGAGAAGGTCACTGGCTAATGCATGCCCAAAGCCGAGGACTTGAGGCGTGCTTATCACAAAGAGGCTCTACTTTTGGCTCTCGAGGATGAAGCTGGTGGAACCTCACAAACAAAACGAGTTTTATAGATGTTCGATGATGATATGGAGGACTAGCAGCTAATGCATCGCTTATGTTGATGGCAAACATGCACGAACTCCACATGAGTGACACAGCCATGTATGACACCGACTTTGTCTCACCGGATCAAACCATATTCATCATCGATCTATATCACCAACATCACGAATCCGACGAGGCTCAGAATGTTCAACATGATCCGTCCACATCTCATTCGATGATACTCAACTAGATCCGAGTTACATTTGACGATCAAGATGACCTCTGGTTACCATTGATAATCAAGTTGACTGGTGGTTATACTGAGGATCGAATAATGATCATGTTGAGACTCACGTTGAACACGAACCTTTGCCTAATCCAGATATTGACCTCTTACTTAATGACCAACAATCCCGAATGGAACAATGTTTTGAACTCAATCAACAATTAAAAATAAAATGCACTGTTAACTGTGGATATTGAATGTTTAAAAAGGCAACTCAACGTTTTTAAAACTCAAGAAAAACGTGAACAAGGTTTTGAAGTCGCTTATGCTAAATCTTACCAAAACGAAAAATCGATAGAACGACAGATACGTGATCTAGTCGCATCCAAGAATGCCTTATTGTCTCAAATAGAACAACTAAAATATGATCATAAACAACAACTTAACACTCTTACTTGGAAACTAAAAAGCCAAGTCCGAGTTGTTCACTTGTCAAAACAGTTCTCCGAGTACAAAAGCACTCCAGCGAAACATAGATGACTATCCGAAGAAATTTTACTTACAAAACAAAATCAAGGAGTTTTCAAATGTTGTTTATAAACATGGTGAATCAATCACAACGATTCAAAGTTTACTTTTAAACCAAATCAAATGGATAACCAATTCACTGACACAAACCAAAGTTTTCAAATAGATCATTCAAACCAACCTCAAGTTTACAGCGAGAACATCAAATTGATGATTCCATTATGAGTGTTGTTGAATATAATCGTCAAGAGGAATTTGATGACGCGATGACGAGAGTCGGTCAAAATGGAAAATGTTGTTTATAACAAACCATTTAACTATTCAAAAGTCAGTTACTTTTGTCACACAACAAGATTTTTCTACACACCTGGGTTATCACACCTACTTGAGGGTCCCTTTCAATATCAGTACAAATTAATGGTACTTTACCTTCACTTAGTGAAATAAAACCATTGCCGAACAATGTAAAGTTATAAAATATTTTGAAACATTCATTTCGGACATCAAACTTTTGGAACGGAAATTGAATTTCATTCTCAAATAAAAGTTGAACATTTTCAATCGCTTCTACAGGCACAAAGAGATATTCTTCAGAAAAGAATTTTACCACATGTCCGAAATTTGAAAATTGTGCTATATATTGGGAAAGGGATTTTCACAAGGAGCTTGGACTTATGAAAAGAGTTTTCGAAGCACGAAACATCGATTTCAAATACAAAATGTAAAAAGAAAATGTTATGAAAAGATGTTGATCGACTCTTGGAAGATGTTATCTCATTGATATCCATAATGTTGTGTTATTACATTCTACTGCATATGCATTTGATTTCATCATCACGATTCTGTTGATTCAAAAATGTTGAGAATCTGATCATCGTGTCACAAATCAAGTCTTTAAAAGTTGAAATGAGCGATTGTTAACGAACTTTCAAATGCAAAACGCTCGTCTTCAATGGTGTCAAAAGATTGTCACAATCGTGAACTTGCTTTGCAAAACAAAATCAACCAGATTGCATACCAAAATTCTTAGTCCAAAACTTGAAGCAACTGGATGATCAAACCGTGTCTTTGAAATGTCAAATTTCAAAATATGAACAAGAAATTTTAAAGTGAAAAGGAATATAGTGTCATATTTGATTTACTCAAAAGACTCGTGCTCAAGCATCAAAAGATGTTGATAATCATCCGCATATACCAAAGATGTTTTACGACCGAGACGGACTCACTCGTTCGAAAATCTAGATTTGTTACACAAAATCCATGATCTAAAAGCGAGTTGGTGAAACTTAAGCAAGATAGGGATAGTAACAACCGTAGTAACTACACCTAAATGATTCAAACCACTCTAGAACATCTCATGACAAACCACAAGAATCTAATGTGCTTCCTCATTGAAACATGAATAGTTGCCTTTTTTCCCAACGCCTGCACTTCACGCCTAGAGCAATACAAGTAAGAATAGGAAGTTACGTAACAAAAGAACAATAAAGAATGTCAAGTAAGAACGCCTTAAGACTTTGAATAAAACTCAAGTTGCACCCACTTTAGATATTGTATGACAAATGTAATGGAAAAGTGTTGTAACGAATGATGAACCGTTAAATAATTTAAATGTTAAGTTTGAAGCTTTTGTGTTGGTTCTAAAAGTATGTTTTTTTGTCATGAAAAATGTGTTGCTACGACTATCTTATCTCGCGGAACAATAGAAAATGAAATACCTCTAGGCCCACTAACGCTTCTAAGTCATGCAGGTAAACCTCCTTCTAGTGCTCATTCTTTAATGACGGTAGCATACCGACTTGAATTACCACAAGAACTCACCTCACATGCTGTGATGTGCAACTTGAAGAAATGTCTTTCGACGAAACTCTTGCTATTCCTTTGGAAGAAATCCAAGTTGATTGCAGTTGAATTTTGTCGAGGCCCATTGAAATTATGGATAGAGATCAAGCGGCTTAAGCAAGCCGCATTCTATCGTCAAAATCCGTTGGAACTCACAGAGGTCCGAATACCGTGGGGCGTGAAGACCAATTCAGCGCAAAGACCCACCTTTCTCTACTTCATCAAGTAATCTAGCGAAAACCGAGACGGTTTTCTCTTCCAAGAGCGGAGGATGTGACACACGGTAAATTTCCACTAAAATTTAGCGATAATTAGTAATTTATTATTACTAAGCCTAATTCATTAAGCATGTATAAGCTTTGCACGATCATTTGAGTAGATAACTACGCATGCAATAAAGATTTCACCACTCTTGCATTCATATCATTTTATGAATATTTCATTTTGTCTTATGATTTAAATTGTAAGGCGAGAGGTTATCTCGTTTTCCCGGTGACCGACCTTTGCACGCTGTACTCGACACTATGATAAGGGCTTGATAAAACAAATGACAAACTACTAGTAATGAACAACATTACAAAATAATAATAATATCTCCGATGCGTAACCATAAGATATTACATCTAAAATTATCAAACAATGATACTTTGGTCACAATATGACTTAGCGGGACACAAAATACTTAATACACTATCACTTAAACAATAACCCTTATAAAACTCAAACACAATTATTTCATAAGTAAACACAATATACTACATATACCTAAGTAAAATATTACATATACATACTCACTTAAATGAATTATTTCTAAAACAAAACCTTTACTTAAAAGTTGAGATATTATCTTTTGTCCTTCTTCCACACGACAAGAACTCAACACAAAAGCAGATAGAAAAGGATATCTGTAAACCCTAAAAATATAAAAGCGTGTTAAAAGACTATTTTACCCTTGAAATCAAATTATAAAATATGTAAAATATAATAACGATCATTTAACGAAACTAAAAACCTAACTTATGAATATTTAAAACCTAACAAGTATATTTAAGTTATCGACATTTGGTACAACGAAAAATAAAATTCACGCACATAAGCTTTGGGCCTCGTTTATTTTGTGCAAGCGAGTATTTCACTTAAGCCATGGGTCCGGTTTGGGTTGTGATCCGATTCCCTCGAGCCAAGTCGGGCCTTGTCTTTCTTTTGCAAGTCGATCCACACACACAAGAAACCTAGTCGATTAGTATAAATACAAGGCAAACACTCAAATTTTGAAACCCTAGCTACAAAGTCACAGCACAATCTTTTCTCCTCTTTTCTTTTCCGATCGACCGTGCTACTCTTTGTGTTCATACGTGCGTTTGTTTGAACTAGCCAAGGTATAACTTTCTTCGTCTCAATTCTTTTACATGCAAACGTAAATACACATGAAACATGAACCGAATGGAAAACCTATACCGAACCACATGATTAAGTCGAGCCACATGAATAATCAAGTATATGTGTATATATATGTATCGATCACCAAAAAGAAACCGTGTAGCAAGTAACTTATATATCGTTACATAAAATCATGAACATGCATATGTATATAAGTTGACGTATGGTTTAGGTCATGAGTGTGTCACATTGATTTAAAACGTAAATAAGCATGAATCATGTATTGTTGGTCTCATTAAAAGCTATAAGTCGACATGTGAGAATCACGTTAACCTTAGGTTTTAGTTTGGTTTGAGTCGATTTGCATGCATGGTTTTCCTAGCATGAGTATTTTGAAATAGCCTTGATGGAGTCGAGTGCATGCATGTTTGGAATATAGGTTGGTATGTCGTGTGAGTAAAATGTGTAAGTGTTTGTGTGTGTCGAATGGTTTGTGAGTTGGGAAAACAATATGTAGTAAGCTGGGTTTGCATGTGTGTTGCGTACGTATTGAAGCAAGAGGAAAGGGTAAGGTTTTGGTCTCATTAACATGATCCGGGTAAGTCAATATAATGTGAGTTAATTTGGTAATGCATGCAAGAGTCGAGTTAACTACCGTTGCGTTTCATAAGTCCTAGGTCAAGGTTATGGGTTATTAAAAGGCGTAACTGTCAATTAAAGCGTGTTAAATGATATTAAAAGTATGGAAAAACCCTAGAACATAAATAGGAGGTCGATTAGGGTTAAAAGCTAAGTGTGTAAATTGTTCTTTCATGTGAGAATGGTAAGTCTTGGAATCATTAATAACTATTGATTAAGAGTATAATGAGCTAGTACTAATCGTGATGTAAACATGCGTGAGTTATGATTTTATGTAAGGAACTAAGTGTCATGAATTGAAAGTATTGTATGCATGGTCTCATTTAGGTTGCTTCAAACAAATGTTACATGTGAGTCGTGGTTAATCATGTAAGGTATAAAGGCTTGTGTAAACTATTTTGAAAGAGAGTCCTAAAATCCGTTCTTGACATTTGTAAACCCTATACTTTGAATGATGATCATATAAGTCCTCAAATCGATGTTTGTCATATTAAATCTTTAAGTTTATCATTTACTATTTGTAACCCATAAGTTTGGTTAATGAATGATTATTACTCTAAAATGTTGGGATTCCGTCCGTCACTAAAAATGAGAATATCTTGATAACCCCAAGAATATTAATGAGATTAATCCGTTATAACTTTAACGATGCTAATAAGTATTAAATAAATCATAATCCGTGTAGATTCGTTGAAGGAGCGAGACGTTATATCTTCGTGATTCACTCATTCGTTTGCTTTTCTTTCATTTGCTTTAAGGTACGATATTCGACCTTTTCGATAAAGGTTCCTTATGGCGTTCTTTTCGTTAGCTTTCCTATTTTACTTATTAGGGTTCGATGCTATTGCTATGAACCCTTTTCGATTGTTTGATCATTGTTATCCGAACTTGTTCTATTGAAACATGCAATATCGATTTGAACTTTATGTTAGGAAGACTACGATATGCACATTTGTTGAACCTATTATGTTTAATTATGAACTTCTAATTATGAATGTATGATTTGTATTTGTGATATGAACTTGACCTCGAATATTTGAATATGAACGATATGATATGAGTTATCTTATATGTTATCTGTTGAACTTTGTGTTTGATTATGATCATGTCATTTATGACAATCTGTTTGACCTAAGTTAGTTTGACACCAGCCAAATATTTCACTAGTCATGGGGTTCCATGTCCGTGTCGATGATGCACCTCGACATGACTCTAGGGCGGTAGAGTGATGTTACGCCCGTCCACTTCCGTTATCTGTTTATTGATAGTATGGCCACTATCGTCATTTGGGCGTATGGATGCATCCTAGATCGATCATAGTTATCCGATTTGATTTGTGCGGTGAATGATTTCATGTGCACGTACGAGTCTTCACAAAATTAAGAGACTAGCTACTCCAAATTATTTTAAAGATTATTTACGTATAAGTATGATGTTTACGATATGATATGTTCGGGCTCGAGGTAGTTACTAAACCCTTATCTGTATATACGAGTTAAGTATTCATTATGATTCGGTATTTTAGTGTTTATATTATGTATTAGGTTTATGATATGTTAGTGAATGTGCTCACGACGTACATGTTTAAGTGATTACTAGTTGCCATGCTTGGATAGGATTAATATGTCTAAACATGATTCGTATATATGATATTATGTTAGTTTATCGTTATGTGAATGCGGTGATCTGCGAGATGAATATGCTAGTGTACAATTGAGTGTTTTGAAAGTTTAGTATGTATGATGGTTCAGTTAATTTTATAAACCTTGCCTATCGGTTAGTTATCTGTCTGCATATGTGACTGCCATGTTAAAACTCTCTGATGTTAAGATTTGATCGGGAACCGGTTTAGCTTATGATATCTGTTACGATAATTGCTAATGGCTATGTTATGTCTTTGTCTATTTAGTTATAGCTCGTCTCTTGTGTTTTCTATCCGTATGTGGTTGCCATGATTTGATACTATTTCATTGCTACAATATTGTATTAAGTGTGTTAAATGTAGATTAATTGAATTGTATGAATGCCATGTTTATTTTCGGTAATTGTTTCGTTAGCCCTTAGACTTTTCGTTTGGTTTATATGTAATCTATTTTCTTGATATGTTAAGTGTCGGTTACTCGATGTGTTTTGCGTTGTGTCATTAATGTGCTATGAGGTGTTTTAGGCGATATGTGTTTCTCTGGATTTCGTATAATTGTGCTTCCTGAATCCTCAATGATTGATATTCTCATTTCGTTGTGATTTCGTTATTTGTATATTTGTTTTGTTTAGCTTTTGTTTTGTTATATCATGTTCACTTGGGCTTTGTAAGCTCGGCCGCATTTCTTTTCTGCGGCGGTATTAAGCATTCAAGATGAGCTTATGGGATAGCTAATCCGGGTTGAGAGTAGAGGCGAGCAAGATTTTGAACATGGATCTTAGATTTATTTTGATTATTAAGTTATTTATATCTTCTTTTGTAAAGTTTGTAAAGGCTTCCGCTATTGTATAATCTTGAAGGTTACGATATGAAGCTGTATTTGTGATATCTTTACCCTTGTCGGTTGGGGTGTTACAATTTATGGTATCGAGCCCTAGGTTTTAGGACCATAGAGCTTAGGCTATGACACAGTGAGGATTGGGTAGATTTAGGATTATCCTTCTGTTATCTTTCTTTGTGTTCCTATCGTAACTTAGATTTTTGCGATGGTTGATTATTCTTTTAGATGGTTATCCTCGTCGTTCTAGTTCACGATAGGATCAAGCAAGGACCGACTAGGCAACCTAGGGAGAGGAAGAAGTGGGTATTTGTTGTTATTGTTAAAGGCTGCAAGAGGATTGGTGGGCAAGCGGACCAACAAGAGGATCTGAAGTTCCGGCTAGTATGTGGCCATGCACAATTGAGGAAAAGTGACCTTAAAGAATGTGAGCCGGAAAAGTAGTGAGAGTCTGAAACTAAAGTCGTTGACAACCAAGGTTTCACCACTAGGTATCATGATAGATGTCGAGTTCTTGGAAGATGGAGGAGTAGGTTGGGCTAGGAGTCGCGACTTGTATGCTTTTGTAGATCGTGTCTTGGGAAGAAGAAGAGGAATCGGAGATGACTTTGCTAGTCGCTTATTACAGCAGCCTTGAAGGAAATAAAGCGGATGGATAAGTGAAGAAGAAGAGAAGAAGAAGAACATGAAGAAGAATACGAGGTGGACTCGGATTTAGAGTCTCTGACTACTAGTAGGTTTAATCGATACAAGAATAGAGATTCGCTCATGATTAGTTGTCCTTTTATTAGAAGTTCGACATTGGATTTTGAGTTTAGGTCCTTTTGTTTTTCATTTAGATGATTGAATCTTTGATTATTAAGTTTTGTTTTGGAAGTTCATCTTATGACAATTCTGCAATTTGTTTGATTAGTGGAAATAAAGCAAAATTTTGAAAGTATAGTTCCTGTTTGTTGTTTCTTTCTGATAGATTCTTTAAGTTTCCGTTAGTCCTCATAAGTTTTGTCTGCTATTTGTTTTCTTATGATGTTACCTATTGTCTGTATGTGATATGTTTTGTTTTGATATTAGTTATGTGGGTTGTCATGACCCGAGGCAGAATATGATGACAATAAGAACTTGTTATGTGATGCAAGTATTATGGCCTTTGATCAGCGTGATAATCTGAGATCCTATAATCGAACTTATTGAAATCATATGACGTCTTGGGAAATACTGAGGTTGGTATGTTAGATGGACTAGGACTTATATCCGTTACCCCGATCCTCGTATTAGTTTGAAATTACGTACCTCTTTGTGAGATTCTCACCATATCTATTACGTGTAAGATTTGTACACTTGGAATCCAAATCGTTATGATGCAGTGAACCTATAGATTGCTATATGCGCCTAAGCATGCGTCTCCACGTGCTACTTGCGATTAGTAAGACCGTTAGGATTCGATTACGTCTATGCATATGGTTGTTCTCATCATTAGATATCCGAATAAGTTAGAGTGTATCGTTTGATTTTACGCATCTCATCGTTATCGCCATTACTTTGATAACTATATAATTATCTGTTATAAGTATCGACTATTAATTTGATTTACGAAAGTATGAGTTTGAATATTACGATAAGAATCCGTTTGTTCTAGGATAAGTTTAGTTCGCTATGTTCCTTGAAATTACGAAATCCGATTTGTTTCTATTACATTCCGTCTTGTTCAATTTCGAGGGCGAAATTTTCTTTTAGAAGGGAGATTTGTAAAACCCTAAAAATATAAAAGCGTGTTAAAGACTATTTTACCCTTGAAATCAAAATTATAAAATACGTAAAATATAATAACGATCATTTAACGAAACTAAAAACCTAACTTATGAATATTTAAAACCTAACAAGTATATTTAAGTTATCGACATTGGTACAACGAAAAATAAAAGTCACGCATAAGCTTTGGGCCTCGTTTATTTTGTGCAATTTAGTATTTCACTTAAGCCATGGGTCAGGTTTGGGTTGTGATCCGATTCCCTTGAGGCCAAGTCGGGCCTTGTCTTTCTTTTGCAAGCGGTCCGCACACAAGAAACCCTAGTCGATTAGTATAAATACAAGGCAAACACTCAAATTTTGAAACCACAGCTACAAAGTCACGGCACAATCTTTTTCTCCTCTTTCTTTTCGATCGACCGGTGCTACTCTTTGTGTTCATCGATGCGTTTGTTTCGAACTAGCCAAGGTATAACTTTCTTCGTCTGAATTCTTTTACATCTGACGTAAATACACATGAAACATGAACCGAATGGAAAACCTATGCCGAACCACATGATTAAGTCGAGCCACATGAATAATCAAGTATATGTGTATATATGTATCGATCACCAAAAAGAAACCGTGTAACAAGTAACTTATATATCGTTACATAAAATCATGAACATGCATATGTATATAAGTTGGCGTATGGTTTAGGTCATGAGTGTGTCACATTGATTTAAAAGCGTAAATAAGCATGAATCATGTATTGTTGGTCTCATTAAAAGCTATAAGTCGACATGTGAGAATCACGTTAACCTTAGGTTGTAGTTTGGTTTGAGTCGATTTGCATGCATGGTTTTCTAAGCGTGAGTATTTTGAAACGACCTTGATGGAGTCGGTGCATGCATGTTTGGAATATAGGTTGGTATGTCGTGTGAGTAAAATGTGTAAGTGTTTGTGTGTGTCGAATGGTTTGTGAGTTGGGAAAACAATATGTAATAATTTGGGGTTTGCATGTGTGTTGCGTGCGTATTGAAGCAAGAGGAAAGGGTAAGGTTTGGTCTCATTAACATGATACGAGTAAGTCAATATAATGTGAGTTAATTTGGTAATGCATCGAGAGTCTGAGTTAACTACCGTTTGCATTTTCATAAGTCCTAGGTCAAGGTTATGGGTTATTAAAGGCGTAACTTTGTCAATTAAAGCGTGTTAAATGATATTAAAGTATGGGAAAAACCTAGAACATAAATAGGAGGTCGATTAGGGTTAAAAAGCTAAGTGTGTAAATTCGTTCTTTCATGTGAGAATGGTAAGTCTTGGAATCATTAATAACTATTGATTAAGAGTATAATGAGCTAGTACTAATCGTGATGTAAACATCGTGAGTTATGATTTTATGTAAGGAACTAAGTGTCATGAATTGAAAGTATTGTATGCATGGTCTCATTTAGGTTGCGTTCGAACAAATGTTACATGTGAGTCGTGGTTAATCATGTAAGGTATAAAGGCTTGTGTAAACTATTTTGAAGAGAGTCCTAAAATCCGTTCTTGACATTTGTAAACCCTATACTTTGAATGATGATCATATAAGTCCTCAAATAAGATGTTTGTCATATTAAATCTTTAAGTTTATCATTTACTATTTGTAACCCATAAGTTTGGTTAATGAATGATTATTACTCTAAAATGTTGGGATTCCATCCGTCACTAAAATGAGAATATCTTGATAACCCAAGAATATTAATGAGATTAATCGTTATAACTTTAACGATGCTAATAAGTATTAAATAAATCATAATCCGTGTAGATTCATTGAAGGAGGCGACGTTATATCTTCGCGATTCACTCATTCGTTTACTTTTCTCTCATTTGCTTTAAAATGCAGTATTACGACCTTTTAGGTAAAGGTTCCTTATGGCGTTCTTTTCGTTAGCTTTCTATTTTACTTTTAGGGTTCCGATGCCATTGCTATGAACCCTTTTACGATTGTTTGATCTTGCTTATACGAACTTGTTCTATTGAAACATGCAATATCGATTTGAACTTTATGTTAGGAAGACTACGATATGCACATTTGTTGAACCCTATTATGTTTAATTATGAACTTCTAATTATGAATGTATGATTTGTGTTTGTGATATGAACTTGACCTCGAATATTTGAATATGAGCGATATGATATGAGGTTATCGATATATTATCTGTTGAACTTTGTGTTTGATTATGATCGTGTCATTTATGACAATCTGTTTGACCTAAGTTAGTTTGACACCGGGCCAAATATTTCACTAGTCATGGGGTTCCATGTCCGTGTCGATGGCGCCTCGACATGACTACAGGCGGGTAGAGTGATGTTACGCGTCCACTTTCAGTTATCTGTTTATTGATAGTATGGCCACTATCATGCATTGGGCGTATGGATGCATCCTAGATACGATCTGTTATCCGATGTGATTTGTCAGGTGAATGATGTGGGTATGCAATCTGCGTCTTCACAAAATTCGGGAGCTAGCTACTCTAAATTATTTAGTTATAGCTCGTCTCATCGTGTTTTCTATCTGTATGTGTGTGCCATGATTTGGCTGCTATTTCCGCTGCTACAATATTGTATTAAGTGTGTTAAATGTAGATTAATTGAATTGTATGAATGCCATGTTTATTTTCTGGTAATTGTTTCCGTTAGCCCTTAGACTTTTCGTTTGGTTTATATGTAATCTATTTTCTTGATATGTTAAGTATCGGTTACTACGATGTATGCGCGTTTGTGTCATTAATGTGCTATGAGGTGTTTTAGCGATATGTGTTTCTCACGGATTTACGTATAATTGTGCTTCCATTGAGAATCCTCAATGATTGATATTCTCATTTCATTGTGATTTCGTTATTTGTATATTTGTTTTGTTTAGCTTTTGTTTGGGTTATATACATTCCTTTGGGCTTTGTAAGCTCGGCAAGCATTTTCTTTTCTGCAGCGGTATTAAGCATTCAAGATGAGCTTATGGGATAGGCGATCCGGGTTGAGAGTAGAGGCGAGGCGAGTTTGAGCAGGATCTTAGATTTATTTTGATTATTAAGTTATTTATATCTTCTTTTGTAAAGTTTGTAAAGGCTTCCGCTATTGTATAATCTTGAAGGTTACGATATGAAGCTATTTGTGATATCTTTACCCTTGTCGGGTTGGGGTGTTACAATATCAATCTTCATCCCTCACAGACACTCCTCCATGCACGCCATATAGGCGAATCTCCCAGGTAGTAAACCAACACACCTCTTCATAATATTCCTCATCTATCTTTACCAAATCCATGAAGTTAAGCTTCCCCGAATCCTCTCTTGATCATGCCCTACACCTCGATGGAATCGAAGAATCAAGATAAACCACCAAGAAACAAATCTTTACACCAATCCATCTTGAGCCTATGTCCAAGATTCGTTTAGTTTTGGAAGTTAACTATATTTGGCTTCAAACAAAGTTGCAAGATGAGAAAGCAGTCAAAAACTCCTCTTGTGTTCCTTTTTATTTGGCCGAGACCACCGAGTATCACACTTCATATCCCACCACAAAGATAAAAGAAACTTCAGGGTGAAGAACATCAATTGGGTTTTGCTCTAGATCGATTGGGTTTTGTGGAGGTGATAAACTCTTGGGTTGGCCTTGATTCATAGTCATCGAGTTGTTGTGAAAAAATTTCTAAACTTTATCTTGTTAAAATTTACCATTCGAGTTGAATGAAAATGGTCATTTGATTATGAAACTTAGTGTTTTGATGTTTATGTTTGTTGGTGAATAATAATCTCATGTAAAAACTTGGTGTGTTGTTGGGTTCTTTGTTGTAGTCTTGTCGAGTTATGAATCAAAGAAAAGCGAGTTGAGTTTATAAAGTTAAACTAAGAACTAGTTGTTTTGATGAATGACTTTGGTGTTGGATGAACAATTTAGGTAACCATGAACTTAAGTTGTCATTTGCAAAATGGGTCGGTTTGGTTTACGTCGAGAAGGATAGATTAGGGAGAGTTAGGTTTGTAAGACTATTGGTGTTAAACACTATTGAATGCGAGCAGCATGCCGTCATTGTGATGTCGGTGTTGGGTGCTCGAAAACTTACATAATGTGGTAAAGCCGAGTCGAGTAGTACTCGACCCTTACAACCTCATCTACTTCCTTAATGCTTCACGTATAGTTTGGATCGAACCCGCGAGGACACATAACATCCACGATACACGTGAGTGCTCTCTAGCGAGACAATGTATTATGGTAGAGTCTAAACTATGGTCAAGTGATCTCGAAATCACAAGACAAATTCATACTAGAGTCGAGTAATACCTTGAAGTCATAGCCGGACATGTTGAATTTTCGCGTCAAACTCAACTACACTAGCATCTTAGACCTTTTGTTGTAATATGCCCATTAAAATTTGACTAAGATTAGTTGGAACAAGCGATCTAGCGCATAGCTCCTTTTCTCATTTAGTCGAGTCCAGAGTTTAGTATCAAAGTGAAATGAAACATTTTAATGTAACATGTAACAATCTGTACAAAACCTTCCTAAAGCCATCTTTGGGCATGACCCAACTCCACTCCACAGCCATTCTTAAGTTAACGGTGGACCAACACCTATTACCTACATACACATCATTTCGGGCCTAGGCTGACTCATTATACACCGCCACAAATGACACGGGCGCGACCCACGAGTTTCTAAGCGTCCGTTTGAGTAATATAAACTAACTCACGGGATAAAGATGGAATCGTAAAATAATTGTCTAACGATGTATGAGCATTATGTTACGCGTACATAGAATGTACTACATAAGTTATATATAATACACGAGTCGACATGTAAACAAGAACAATGTGTATATACTTATATATGAGACAACAAAGGTTTTAAAAGCATGATACACTTGATAATGTCTATAACAATGATTAACGACAATGTGTAGACATATATATATCAAGTAAAATCTCTAGTTGAGAACTATATGTTTTAAGAACAAATTTTGATAAATAAGCGAGGACTATTAAATCATTTTGTAAACTAATAAACTTGAGAATGTTCAACTTTAACTTAAATATTTTCTAAATGCAATTAGAAAATAAACAAACTAATAGTTTTGACAATACCATTTTGTGTCAACTTAAATGAGTATATATACATTTATATACTTACTAGTAGAATGTTATAATTATTTCATATCAAACTTTGGAAATTAAAACCATATTAATGTCAACAAGAAAAGTATATATACTTCGTATACTTGTTAGTAAAATCATTTTAACGAATTTTACAAACTTACGTTTAGTATTAACACAATTATAAAAACAATTGAACTACTTTAAGTAAGTGATACTTAAAACAATGAACTAAAACATTGCCCTCCTTATCTAGGTTGCGTGTCGGTGCCGCTTCACAACAATCACTAATCCCACTCTTGGATTGCACATTTGCTAAGGTGAGTTTTCATAGCCCCTCTTTTACTTGATAAACCGTTTTATACACTTTGGGGTGAGAAATATGCAAAACATTTTATGGACCAAAACTATCACATGATTACTATTACGTGGTTTAGCCTAAGCCCTTATGTCCCTAGAGAATGCCCTTTTTCATGAACCGTCAATTCCCCATTGGGAAGCTTGAATGTTATAAATAGATTTATTGAGGTGACTCCTCAGTTCGGTTGGCCATGCTTAGGCCAAGTGAAACGTATACCATGTCGGAATCAAGTGTTGAGGACAAAACACTTGCTATGAGCTATATTGTATGACATCTTTTAGCATATAGAAGCGTAAGTAGTATCGGTTGCATGAACTTAGAGCTAACGTAATAGACTTTCATCCATATATCATTATATTCGTTGTAATGGTTATATGACTTTGCTTAGGGTCCACTTAATATTTTAACTTAAACCTATGAACTCACTAGCTTTTAGGCGACCTTTTAGCATATTTTCTCGGTGTTTAATTGTGATCATGGATGCAAGGCAAGCGGATAAATGGTCGTAGTAGTATTAAAGAAGTGTTTTTACACAAAATGATGTTTTACATTGGGACCACTAAAACTAATGGGATGTGCCCATTTATCTAAACAATGTTGTAAGATAATGTTTTAAAATATTTTATGGAATTAAGCGGTGTGTATTCGTTCTTTATTACTTGTGTTATGATCCACAAATCCCGTAACGCTCCCTAATGACACGTATGCTTCCGCTTACAAAAATTTGGGGTGTTACATACAACTACTGCTTGACAACAATTTCAACAACAATTTCCTCGAGACAATTCAACCACAAATGATTCAACCACCCCTAGTCTTCAAGTACAACCTTAGATAAACATTCACAATCAACATCGTCCGGGAATACTATGAAGGAACCGTCTTGGTTTGGAAAGATGTGTGAAGCTCTAAGTAGCCAACAATCCATACATGAAGTGGTTCATGATCGACCTCAATGCTCGCTCACGGAAACTATGATTAGTGGGTGATAAGGTTATTTAGGTTACGTGATCTAAATAAGCCACATGGAAAGTTCTTGAAGAAGGTCATCATGGAAGGTCCATTTGGATGCCTCTGTCGTTACAGGAGATCGAATGTCAATCCACGAGAGGTGATGTCGCTAACATTGCAAGTCTTAATGACCTCACTTTGATGAACTACTACATTTTGAAGCCGATGAACTAGCAATGCAATACATCCTTTTGGGATTACCCAATCCGATCCTTGAAGTGTTGATGCTCAAAAGGCGCTAAAGCAATGTAGGAACATATTCATCTTCTCATGGAAGCAGCTGAACTCAATCGAAGACATGGAATCCAAAATCTACTTGGCTTATGAACATTTCATGATTGAACCGGAGAGACATTAGAGTCATATCATCATCGCTTCTCGGACATCATCAATGACTTGGACAAACACAACATCATCATGCCAAGCAATTGCGGTCAACACTAAGTTCTGAGTAGTCTTGGTCACGATTGGGAAAAGTATGTCATTTTCATCCGTCGAAGCTAAGAATCTTCATCATGCTACATACGTATTGTTGTACAACTATTTGAAGCCCACCAAAAAGAAGTTGACAAAGAAAGAGTTATCCGTGGACAACTTTGTTTCACCTTCACTTCCGGATAATCAACAATTAGCATTGTGGGCTCAAGCTTGTTATCCTCGATTCCGGCCTTACAAGCGTATTCACAAATCCTCCACAACTTTCCGGCCGTTCAACCATACGCTAAGATAACACCTTATGATCGTCATGCACCAATCTCAAGAAACTCAATTGGTTCCATACAACAAAACAATGATCAAGCACTACGGTGAATCTAATGAGGATACGAAGCTTTTCGATGCATTGCTGCAAGGGTTTGTCATGATTGCTAGAGCCTTGGCGATACTCAAACAAATCCAACAATCGCATTCGTACCTCATCCAACACAAGGAATCGGTGTTGTTAACAATGGACATGTTGAAGTTCGAATCGAGGTAATGTTAAATCGGATGGGCGGTGGTCAAGGGTTTAATCCAATGGGAAGGAATAACATGGGTGCTCCACAACAACAAAGGGCTCAGTGGTTGAGCAGGTAATGCTCGAGAATGGGATTAATGGTCTTCGTTGCTATAATCTGTAATGAGAAGGGTCACTGGCTAATGCATGCCCAAAGCCGAGGACTAGGGCGGTGCTTATCACAAAGAGGCTCTACTTTTGGCTCTCGAGGATGAAGTGGTGGAACCTCACAAACAAAAAAGAGTTTTATGGCGGATCTGAGACTCGAGATGATGATATGGAGGACTAGCGAGGCTAATGCATCGCTTATGTTGATGGCAAACATGCACGAACTCCACATGAGTGACACAGCCCGATGTATGACACCGACGGCTTGTCTCGGTCACGGATCGAACCATATTCATCAGCGATCTAATATCTCACCAACATCACGAATCAAGCGAGGCTCAGAATGTTCAACATGATCCGTCCACATCTCATTCGATGATACTCAACTAGATCCGATGGTTACATTTGACGATCAAGATGACCTCACGGTTACCATTGATAATCAAGTTGACTCGTGTGGTTATACTTGAGGATCGAATAATGATCATGTTGAGACTCGCGTTGAACACGCGGAACCTTTGCCTAATCCAGATATTGACCTCTTACTTAATGACCAACAATCCCGAATGGAACAATGTTTTGAACTCAATCAACAATTAAAAATAAAAATGCACTGTTAACGGGGATATTGAATGTTTAAAAAGCGACTCAACGTTTTTAAAACTCAAGAAAAGCGTGAACAAGGTTTTGAAGTAAACATGCTAAATCTTACCAAAGCGAAAAATCGATAGAGCGACGGATCGTGATCTAGTCGCATCCAAGAATGCCTTATTGTCTCAAATAGAACAACTAAAATATGATCATAAACAACAACTTAACACTCTTACTTTGGAAACTAAAAAGCCAAGTACGAGTTGTTCACTTGTCAAAAACAGTTCTACGAGTACAAAAGCACTCCACGAAGCGAATAGATGACTATCCGAAGAAATTTTCGACTTACAAAACAAAATCAAGGAGTTTGAAATGTTGTTTATAAACATGGTGAATCAATCACAACGATTCAAAGTTTACTTTTAAACCAAATCAAATGGATATGGACCGAATCTTCTTGATTACAAACCAAAGTTTTCAAATAGATCATTCAAACCAACTCCAAAGTTTGATCAGAACATCAAATTGATGATTCCATTATGAGTGTTGTTGAATATAATCGTCAAGAGGAATTTGATCACGATGATGGCGAAATCGGTCGAAAATGGAAAATGTTGTTTATAACAAACCATTTAACTATTCAAAAGTTGTTACTTTTGTCACACAACAAGATTTTTCTACACACCTTGGGTTATCACACCTACTTACGGGTCCCTTTCCATCTTGTACAAATTAATGGTACTTTACCTTCACTTAGTGAAATAAAACCATTAGCGAACAATGTAAAGTTATAAAATATTTTGAAACATTCATTTCGGACATCAAACTTTTGGAGCGTGAAATTGAATTTCATTACGAAATAAAAGTTGAACATTTTCAATCGCCTTCTTGCGTGCACAAAGAGATATTCTTGAGAAAAGAATTTTACCACATGTCCGAAATTTGAAAAATTGTGCTATATATTGGGAAAGGGATTTTCACAAGGAGCTTGGACTTATGAAAAGAGTTTTGAGCAGAGCACGAAACATCGATTTCAAATACAAAATGTAAAAAGAAAATGTTATGAAAAGATGTTGATCGACTCTTGGAAGATGTTATCTCTGCGATATCCATAATGTTGTGTTATTACATTACATTGCATATGCATTTGATTTCATCATCTTGATTACTGTTGATTACATTAAAAATGTTGAGAATCTTGATCTTGTGTCACAAATCAAGTCTTTAAAAGTTGAAAATGAGCGATTGTTAAACGAACTTTCAAATGCAAAGCGTCGTCTTCAATGGTGTCAAAAAGATTGTCACAATCGTGAACTTGCTTTGCAAAACAAAATCAACCAGTTGCATACCAAAATTCTTAGTCCAAAACTTGAGCAACTGGATGATCAAACTGTGTCTTTGAAATGTCAAATTTCAAAATATGAACAAGAAATTTTAAAAGTGAAAAGGAATATAGTGTCATATTTGATTTACTCAAAAGACTCGTGCTCAAGCATCAAAAGATGTTGATAATCATCGGCATATACCAAAGATGTTTTACGACGAGGCGGACTCACTCGTTAAAAATCTAGATTTGTTACACAAAATCCATGATCTAAAGGCGAGTTGGTGAAACTTAAGCAAGATAGGGATAGTAACAACCGTAGTAACTACACCTAAGCAGATTCAAACCGACTCTAGAACATCTCATGACAAACCACAAGAATCTAATGTGCTTCCTCTCTTGAAACATGAATAGTTGCCTTTTTTCCCAACGCACGCACTTCACGACCTAGGAGCAATACAAGTAAGAATAGGAAGTTGCGACGTAATAAAGAACAATAAAGAATCTTTGAAGTAGAAGAACGCATTAAGACTTTGAATAAAACTCAAGTTGCACCACTTTAGATATTACGTATGACAAATGTAATGGAAAAAGTGTTGTAACGAATGATGAACCGTTAAATAATTTAAATGTTAAGTTTGAAGCTTTTGTGTTGGTTGTCGTAAAAGTATGTTTTAAGGTTGTCATGAAAAATGTGTTGCTACGACTATCTTATCTGTAATGGAACAATAGAAAATGAAATACCTCTGGGCCCACTCACACTTCTAAGTGCATGCTAGGTAAACCTCCTTCTAGTGCTCATTCTTTAATCATTGATGTACCCTTAGAACCCACTTCACCTCCTAGGAAGAACTTATCACCTAGTGCATTCACTAAGACCAAAGCTA
Organism: Chrysanthemum lavandulifolium; assembly: GCA_022545495.1. NCBI lineage: Eukaryota > Viridiplantae > Streptophyta > Magnoliopsida > Asterales > Asteraceae > Chrysanthemum > Chrysanthemum lavandulifolium. The sequence continues at coordinate 111,833,954 of CM040243.1, read as the reverse complement.
AGACTAGTTGGAGATGGCAGAAATGGTTACATAATACACTTGGCTTCACATGGATACCTAAAATCATGAACATGTGTGTTTCATCTATATCTGCATCGGAACCCTCTAACTCTTGGGTTCCACATCTACTTCTATTCCATCCGTAAATGCGTGTGTAATGTCACGGTGTCTGATCATCCTACGGGTTGTTGATAGCGAGATGTTCCCCTGACATGACAAGCAATCTCAAGCGTTATCAAACTTTATTTCAAAGTTCATTAGCCTGTCAGATTCGAGAATGATCACTTCACGGCTATTATGGGCTCGGAGATTACAACAATGGTAACATCGAAATTAGTAGAGTTTATTATGTGGAAGGTCTCGGTCATAATCTTTTTCGATCGGTCAATTTTGTGATGGAGATTTGGAAGTTGCTTTTAGGGAGAAAACTTGTTTCATTCATGATCTACAAGGAAATGATCTTATGTCGCGGTCAGCATCAAGTCTCTACACAATCTCAATGCAAGACATGATTGCTTCTTCTCCCATCATCTACTTTCTAAGGCTACATCTACAAAATCTTGGCTATGGCACCGTCGTCTCTCGCACTTAAACTTTCAAACCATAACCAATCTTGCAGTACAAACTTGTTGAAGGTCTCCCAAGATTTCGGTATTCTAAAGATCACCTATGCTCGACTTGTGAACAAGGGAAAAGCACTCGTGCTCACTTTCCTTCAAAGGTGGAACCTGACTCACGACATGTGCTTCATCTTCTTCACATGGATTTGTGTGGCCCGATCGCGTCAGTGGCGATAAATGGCAAGCGCTACATCTTGGTAATTGTAGATGACTACTCAAGATGGACTTGGGTTTATTTTCTTGATAAAGATCAAGCTCCACAGATGATCATCTTTCTCACGAAAATTCAAGTTCGACTCAAGATACGATGCGACAAATCGAGCGAGACAAAGGCGAATTTGTGAATCAAACTCTTCATGCATTCTATGAGAAAGTGGGAATTGAGCATCAAACATCAATTCTTGCTGAACCTTTGGAACAAAAGCGGAGTTGTTGAAAGATGAAACCGTATGTTAGTGGAAGTTGCAAGAACAATGTTAATTAATGCTAAACTTCCAGATTAGTTGTGGGCTGAAGCCGTGTCAACTACATGCTACACTCAAAATCGCTCAATGATTACCAAACGCCACAACAAAACACCTTATGAGCTTATCCATAACGAAAACCGAATCTCAAACACTTTCATGTATTTGGATCTCTTTGTTATCCGAATAATGATCGTGATGACTTTAGTAGCTCAAAGCCAAAGGCGACATTGGAGTCTTTGTAGGATATTGTGAAAACTCAAAGGGTTTCGGATGCGGAATCGTCGTACAAGGGAGATTATGGAAACAATTCGTGCAAATTTCGATGAGCTTCTGAAATGGCTTACGAGCATAACGACTTGGAACCGGTCATAACCGTTTATACTTCCTCAAACCCACCATCGGTGAACCTAGTTTACAACTAACTCGACGTCAAATGGAGCATTATTTGCTCCCATTTTAGTGATGATATTGATGAGCGTGCACTGTGTATCAATGTTTCCATTGCGACAACTGATCAAAATCAAATACTTGATACACCGCTACAACAACTCATTGAGGAAGCACCACCAGTTGATTCTACAACAATAGTTGAACAAACCGCATCCAACGACGAATAACGGTGATGATATTACGAATAATGAAGTACCCCGCTGCAGATTATGACCCAAATGCCTTCTTGATCCGTTTGCTAATGAAGCGCCACACGATGTTGTGGAATCATCTACAACCATTTGAATCCTCCCGATCGAAAATGTATATCAACATCAACCTTCCACATCGTTGGACGAAAGACCATTCTCTTGATAATATCATTGGTAACTTGATTCAACGGTCGTAACTGAACAGCGTCTTCGCACGACGGTGAACATTGCATCTATGCACTCATTGTACGCAATCGAACCTAAAACATTAAAGATGCAATGACCAAAGACAATGGATTGAATCCATGCAGAAGAACTCAATCGGTTTAAACGTCTTGAAGTATGGGTTGGTTGAAAGACCAGCGGGGGTCTCGTCATTAGTCTCAAATGGATTTGGAAAAACAAATTGGATCTTTGAAGGAACCGTAATCGAAATAAGTCACGTCGGTGGCTAAGGGTTATAAACGGGAAGAGGGTATTGACTTTGAAGAATCATTCACTCCGGTTGCTCGTCTTGAAACATGCGGATTTTTACGGCGTTTCGGCTCTCATGAACATCACGGTTTTTGGATGGACGTCAAAATGGCTTTTCTCAATGGAAAAGCGAAAGAAAGCGGTCTATGTTAGACCGGAAGGATTCGTTGATCGAGTTCCCGAACCATGTCTACAAGTGAACAAGGCTCTCTGGTCTCAAACAAGCCCCTCGGGCGTGGTATGATGAGTTATCATCCTTTCTCCTATCTCACCAATTTGTCAAAGGTTGGTCGACCCTACACTATTCATACAATATCACGGGGCACGCATTTTAATCGTTCAAATTTATGTGGATGACATCATTTTTGGGTCAACACATCTAAAATACTCAAACGCTTTTTCAAAACTAATGAAAAAACATTTTGAAATGTCCATGATGGGTGAACTTACGTTCTTTCTAGGACTTCAAGTTCATCAATCACCCCGTGGTATTTTCTTGAGTCAGCCCAAATATGCCCTTGAAATCTTAAACAAACATGGAATGCAAACCTGTGATACCTATGCCACACCAATGGTCCATACTAAGAAACGGATCTTGATTTGCATGGAAAATTGGTTGACCTACCAAATACCAAGTATTATTGGGTCTCTCATGTATCTAACGACAAGTAGACACGATATTGTCTTTCTTTGTATATCTTTGCTCCGTTATCGATCGAGACCAATCAAACTTACCTCTCGAGGCTAAAGAATCCTCCGATACATCAAGGGAACCATTAACTTGGGGATCCGTATCCAAGGATTCTAGTTTTGAACTAATAGCTTTTTCAGACGGCCGATCACGCAGATGCTTAGATTCACGGAAGCGTGCTTGGGAGCATTACAATTTCTTGGTGATAAGCGGTGTCATGGCAATCGAAGAAGCGGGGTCGTATATTTGTCCTCAATGAGCGAGAATATGTAGCCATGTCGGCGTGTTGTGATCAAGTCATTTGGATGAGAACACAACTCAAAGACTATGGTTACGTGTTTGACAGAATCCGATGTCTTTGCGATAATCGAGTGCTATTGCGATCTCGTGCAACTACATTCAACATTCAAATCAGCACATCGATCTTGATATCATTTCATCAAGGAGCATGTGGAAAAGGGTACCGTTGAATTATACTTTGTGGTCTCGAATACCAATCGGCGGATCTTCTCACCAAAGCCTTAGCTCCCCGCTAGGTTTAATGAGTTGGTCCACAGATTGGTATGCGGTGAACTGGATGAACTTTTAAAACATTCTTAAACCAATCAAACACCAAAACATCTTTTGTAAATATTTTCAAAAACAAAATACAAAAATATAAAATCTGATAAAACAACAAAAATATTCTTCTATCTATATTTCTTTCAACGTGGCAAGTACAAATCTTCCGTCAACACTTTACTTTTTCAAAATTCAATATTTTTGTTCAAGTGTTGAGGGGAGAAGTAAATATTTTTCGGTCTCATAAAACCTTGTACTTGCATGTTACCTCATCCCGGTTGTTTCTTTGATAATGATGGTCACATTTCTGGTTTACTGACACTCCCCGGGCTCAAATTTATAAAATTTCATTATTTCTTAAGTCGAGGGGGAGTGTCGTCAAGTTTCTTTCCAAAAATCATACTTTTGGTAACGAAAATGGAAGTTATGGGCGTTGAATGAAAATGGTTAAGGTGGAGGGACTAAAGATGTCAAAAGTTCAAACTATTTTTAAACAAAAACACTCCACCTACTATTCTTTCACATTTATTACTTACAATTAATACCTCAACCATTTCAACCTACGCCTATCCTTCAATCTTCAAAACCGTGTTTTTGATCTCGAATTTGTAAGTTTTTTCATGATCTTTGTGGTATTAAAAACAATGGTTTTGATTCGTTTTAAAATCCAACGGTTTGATTTGTCCCTAGGTTTGATTTTGTGTTCTATGCATAAGCGTATGAACACATAATCATGTTTGGGTGTTATTTGTTAAAATGGTTGTGTTAGAAGGTTTATATAATCACTCTTATACCATTTCTATCAAACAAATCCACCCAGAAACACGAATTGACCATTTTTCAAAATTAGGGTTTAAGCGTAAATTTGGGTGTTTTCATTTAGGAGAGTTTCTGGTTAAAAATATGGTTGTTTTATGTTGTTAACATGTTTAATTTACCAAAACATTGCTTGATACATACCCAGAAACATCAATTTTGTGAAAATTAAGATTTATGGTTTATGTTCATACGAATTAGGTACTTTTGATTCACAAGGGTTTTTGTGTTAAAACTTGTTTAGGACAACTCACTAGGCCTCTAAGATAACCCAGAAATGATTTGGTGCATTTCCAATGGCAAGATTCCTTATTCGTAATTATTGAATGATTAGGGTTTAAATATTACGCGTAAGCTAAACTTACGCGTAACTGTGTCTGATTGAGATAACATGTGAAAATTGAAAAGTAGTGAATAATATGTTAATGATGATGTTTATGATGAATTTGTTTCAGGTTTTACACGTGAATTATTAAGAATCAAGGTTAACTAAGCTTCTACGCATAAGGATCACCTTACGCGTAGAATGTTATCTTGAAGAGAAATCTTCACGCGTAACTGCACTGCAGTAAGGTTCTACAAAGGGGACTACGCATATCACGTGAAGGATATGCGTGAACAATAACTTTACGCGCAAGGCTCACTCTTACGAGTAAGCCTTACAGCGTAAGCTCTCATATCGCCTCTGCGTAAGCTCTATGCTTATGGCCATCTTTTCCTACGCCTAACATTTCTTACGCGTATGTCAAGATCCTACGCATAAGCTTATAACTACGCGTATGATTCACTGTTTACGCATAAGCCTGCAATACCTACGCTTAAGCCTAATTTTAACCAAAATTGTGAATTGTTACGCGTGCAAACTTGTAAATAAACAAATCATAATGTCACGAAACCAAAATGTCACTAATAAGCTTAAATGTTTAATAAGTTGTGAAAATAAATTAAAACTTGGACTTTAAAACTCAAAGTTAATCTACTCACGAAACTTATCACGACGCCTTTGGACTATTGGACTAACAAGTGACATTGGACTCGTAACAATCATTGACATATCACATTCAATAAATAGACAATAAAATCAACTTTTGACTAACATAATGTCTTTCGATATGGTGGTTCTTTTGGCTAAATATCTTTCAGATCACGATATGGACGTTCAAATGGAAAATGTGGATGCACCAAATGTTCTCTCATTTGAAGACATCTTCCCCAACGGTTACACAATGAAGATTGGAAAGAATAACCTCAGAGTTGATTTTGATAACTTCACTTGTTCCGAGTCTTCTTGTCAGATTGTTGTGGATATTTTGAAGACTCACCCATACCAGGACATGCTCACAAACTCTGCTACTGTGCCAGAGATCTATCTTCACCAATTCTGGCACACGATATAAAAGGTCAAAGGTCAAAGTGCTGTGACGGTGACGCTCAATCACAATCAAGTCACCATCACTCCTGCAGAATTAAGGGTTGTTCTTCTTCTACCAACCGTCGAGCCTACTGATCTCTCTGCTACTCCTACGGAAGAGATTGTTCTCCAATTCATGGTCGACATCGGCTATGATGAAGCTGATGGGGTTATCACGAAACACTCCTTAGTAGATCTCAAGAACATCCCTCAACCATGGAGAACACTGTACATCATGATTGCTAAATCAGTGTCCGGACGTGACAGTGGATATGAGCACCCAAAGCTCATGGAACTTCAAATTTTTTGGGGCATGGTTAACATGAAACATATTGAATATGCTGCTCTGATCTGGGATGACATGATGACTTACCTGAGAAGGCCTGGCTCCAAGATCCCTTATGTCAGATACACAAAATTGTTGATCAAAAAGATTCTTGAAACCAATCCAGATATTCCCCAAAGACTTGAAGACCCCAAACATCACTCCGTGCTACTTGAACCCACACTCAATGTGGTAAGATTTAAGGAATCAACTACAAAGAAATAGGGTGTAGTGTTACCAGATTATCTTCTTACTGATGCTACCAAAGGACTTCAATCATACAAACGATATCTGGTAGCAGTTGAAGCAGGGAAAGTAGGTTTCATTGATGGTAAGTCTTCTGGTACACCTGTTAGGAAGACCAGGAGAGGAAGTGCTGGAAGTATTGCGAGCACTTAGAGTACGAGAAGGTACCCAAAGAGAACTCACACACTCAAGAAGAGAGTTCCTCTTACGGTTGCTATTCCAAATCCTAAACCAGAACCCAAACTGATGGATGAGGACTCAGAGGGCACTGAATCAGATGAAGAGGTGACCTACTCAGAATCAGCTGTTGATGATACACAAAAAGTTGAAAAACCTTTAAGTCCCAAGTCGATAAAGGAAAACTCGATTGCTTGGGCAAGAAGAAGAGACTCAGATGAAGAACCACTTGGATGAAGGCGGAGACTACGGAAAGAAGCTCAAAACCTCAAACTTCAACATGTTGCTCAGAATTCACACAGAACAAACTCGTGGCCGGAGGTCAAGTGAGTGGTGCACTATCTACACCGTTTCGATGCGGTTAATCAACCCGATAAGGGGCTGGAACCACCACCATGAACAACAACGACGGAAACTAGAGGATTCTATCGTCTATGACTTTGAGGAACCGAGAAAGGAAAAGTCCGAGAAAATTCGATGAAGATGTTGAGGTGAAGCTAAATAAAAAGTAGAAAAACAAGCTCAAGCTCATGCGGATAAAGCTAGGGTCAAGGTCTTTGAAGAAAAGGCTCAAGCCGAAAAGGAAGCCAAAGATTATCTTCTTGACAGGTCCAGCATACACAAGAACAAACTTACGAGCCACAAAAGGACCACGAGCCATCTCATCACTCATCATCAAACTCATCTTCTCATTCATCACCACCAACATCAAAGGATAGCACAAGATCGGCATCCAAATCGGTTAAGAAACCTACCGACACTTGGGCATCACGAGCTAAGTCTAAGATTGTTAAAGGCATCGAGCGAGCAAGGAAGAAGGCGTGGTCGACAAGAAACTAGATCGACTTGGACATAATCAATCTACTTGAAAGTGATAAACAAGATGTTGAGAAAGGAACAAATCCAACGACTTCTTAATAAAGATTTCAGAGGTGAAATGAGCAGATGCTAGAGAATATACTCACAAGTTTCTTCTCGACATCGTCCTGGCGTGACAAGAGAAATGTTCACCAAACAACTCTATCCGAATCTCATGCGGTTGGCCAAGCAAGCGATAAGATCAACACCTTTATGATTTACAATCAACCCAACTGAGCCTACTGACTTTCTCCGATGGAGAATTGGTTTCAAGCTTGTACTTCAAATGTCAAACGATCGCAGCGTTTACCTCAGCGAAGGTAAACTGTTTGACGCATTCTTTGGATTACCAACTCAAAACTTCATGCAGAGCGGCAAATGAGCCCAAAGCGTCCAAGAGACGATGATGATGCGGATAAAGACAAAGAGTCGAACGCAAGAAGAAGTCGGTGAATCCTCCTCATGCCACCACCACCCCAAAGGACTCCCACCGAAAGAAGATCTCCTCCACGTTCGGTGCTACGGACAAACCTCGAACTCGAGTTACCACCATCAACGAGAAAACCGGTGATCATTTGAATACACCGGTGGTGACGATGAAGAGATCCCGAGCCCCAACAACAACCCACCTCTTACGCAACAACAAAGAAACCAAAATCATCATCAAAGCCAAAGAAAATGAAGAAGAAGACCGATGTTCTCTCATGGCTAGATGAAGACACAACCGAAGAATACGGCTGGTTTTCTAGACTTGTTGATGCTACTCCCTCATTACCAGAAGGTCAAGAAATGGTAGATGGCCGTACCATAGAGCATGTGAAGCTTATTCAGGAAACGTTCAACGTAAAGAAGATGACTAAGGCAGAGTTGAAGCGAATCAAGAACGATGCATTTCAACTACTTAAAGACAGCTCAGAAAGTGCAATTGAAGTCGAATATCATCTTGATAACATTGCACGAGCCATGTCTAACAACATTGATTGGCTCAATCCTGAATCAAACATCGACTTCGATGAGTGTGTAAATACTCATCATTTTGGTCAAATCGAGCGCAAAACACTTAAAATGCTCGAAATGCCTCAAAATCTTGAAAATATCTCAAAATTGCATTTATATGTTTCGGATGCAAAATGTTTAAAATCGGATGAAAAATGAGCTAAGTTTGCATAATTGGCGGTTTAGGTCCCCAAGTTTCAAAAGTTGTCGAAATAGTCCCCGAGCACTTACTTTAAAGAAAAGTCACCAAAGGTCCTTTTAAAATCATAAGTTGTCAAAATTAGTCCTTTGGTAAAAAATGTCAAAAGTTTTGAGAAATTATAAGTTTGGTCCTTCAAGTTTCAAATTTGGCAAAAATAGTCCTTGGAAGTTTGAAAACGTCTATTTTGGTCCTTGTACTATTGAAGCTTGTCATTTTTGGTCCCTTGAAACAACTTTGGAAAATGGCAGAATTGGTCCCTCAAAAATCAGAAATTGCAAATTGGTCCTTGTTATTAAACCTAAGCCTTTGACCCCTTTGTGAACTTTGGACCCCTGCCATATGCTTTGGACCCCTGCCAAACCTTGTGACCCCCTTCCTTTTTGACCCCCTTTATAATATTAAACCCCAGTCAACTTTCATGGTGAAACAAACACAATCCCGCCAAAGTCTTCTTCCCCACCTGCTTGCCTGCAAACACTCAACCTCACCATCCCTCCAGCTCAACCTTCCACTCTCCTTATCCCCCCACCTCAACAACCAAACAAGATGCATTCAATGCCCCCTCCTCCCTTTCACTCAACCTTCCCTGTTGATATACCATTTTGGCGCCAAAAGTGATCAAACGGCCAATAATAGCTCAAGCCATCCAATGGTCCCAAATTAAAGTGGGAATTGCTCAGAAGTCAAGTGGGAGCCTTTTGGTGTATAAAAGGAAGAAAGAGAAGCATGAGAAGGAGTAGTACTTAGTTTAATTTTCAAATGTATGTCGTTTTAAAATTCCCGTGTCTTAAATAGATTCTCGGTTGTAATTTCAAGTTTAATTGTATCAAACTAAGTTATTCGATTGTATTAAAACTATTTTCAAGTATCAATTCAAGTTTATATTAACATTTCATGTTTTCATGTTCATGTTGCAAATTTGGTTTCAAGCTCTTGTATTCAAGCTTCTAGTAGCTTAGTTTTAAATCCAAATAAGCTTATTTAAGCTGTCCATAGCTTTTGGTAAGCTTATAAATCAGTTTTAAGCAAAATATAATGTTGGTCAACAAAAGTCAAACTGAAGCATCAAATGGACTTGGTTATGGAATTTGGTTGTTGCAGAGCTTGATTTGGGTTGGATTAGATTAGATTAGTATAGTTATGGTTCTGGTTTGAGTTGCTAATAAGCTGGACAAGTTGTGAGTTCCAAATCCCTTTGCATTTTATTTTTTTTGAATCTGCATAATTAGTATTATGTCTCATTGATAGTTATATTGGTAGCACTTGCATCATTCAGTTGTCATAGCAATAGTAGGATCTGAGTTCATAGATAGCAGGGTTTAAATTCAAGTTTTAGTGTTGGTTAATTGAAAATCATATCCAAAATCTGTGTTTGGATTTGCTGCATTATCTGAGTTAGAGGATTGGGTTTAGGTTGATTTCTGTTGCAGTCATTTCTAATAGGTATATTAGAGTCATTGAGCTCCTATCTTTGCACCTTAGAAGTCTAGAAGTCAAAATCCTTTCATATCTGTTTTAATCTCATATCTGTTGGAAATTTGTGAAACCAAAAGTTTGCATTGTGTTCATAATTGATAGGAGTAGCTTAATCAAGTCTTATAATAGCTCATTACATCATATTCAGTTCATAAAATTGAATCAAATCTCAATTTGGTCAACTTTTCAAAACTGTTTCAAAAGTCAAAAATTGGAAAAGTCAGTTTTCACCCAACTTGGGTGATTTTTAATTGATTCATTCTTGGATCAATTTAAGTGAAATTTTGGGTTTTGCAAGATCAGTTGGTCAAGGTTGGATAAATAATTTTAGTTGAATTTTAGTAATTTTCTACAAGCCTCAAAGCGACTTGTCAAAATGGTCAGTGCCACAATGTGCACATACTCGATTAACCGAGGTGTGCACGAGATTTTGCAAAGCTCTCAACAAGCTCATAGAGCTTGTCTTGAGCTCAAATTTGGTTTATAAGCTCTTTGGTTGGTCTACTTGAGGACCACAATTCGATTTTCCTATAGCTCATCGATAATTTGGTAGTTTAGCTTAAACTAGGGTAGTAAGGACTGTTTGGATAATATCATTTTAGAAGTTTAATCATAAGATGAGCTTGTAGCTTGTTAGGACTATTGGATTTAGTTAAAATTAGTTCATTTTAGCATAAATTAGCTTACATAATATTTGGTAGCTTGTTGTGTTTATTTGCTTATTGTAAGTGCTTATTTATAAGCACTTTACACCTCGACTTCATAACCCTTCACATAAGCTCCTGTTTTTATAATTTTCCTTGATTCGAACATTATTTTAGTATTTCCAATTTTTCATATTTTTCTAGCATTGTTTGCTATTTTCTTCATTTAAAAGCAGTTTTTAGGCATTTTTAATTAGCTTTTAATACAATTAAATCGTAAAAGCTTCAAAAAATAAGTTTTCATTTTTCTAGTTTAAGATAAATATAAAAAGCAAAAATAATTTTTCCAGATTTTCTTAGTTAAATTTGTAATTTTAGCAATTTAAGTAGTTTTAAATAGTTTTAATTCATAGAAAATAGAAAATAATCGAAAAATATAAAATTAGTTTTGAAAATTCTCTTTAGTTATTTTAGATTTTTCTAAGTCATAATTTCATTTTCTAGCTCTATTTCATATTTTCTTGTATTTTAGGTTATTATTAAATAAGTAAAAATAGTTTTAATTAATAATAATTTAATAAATAGTCATAAAAATAATTTTCTTTTCTAAAAATTTTCTCTTATCATTAGGTTTGTAAAATGTCATTTTATATTTTTTAGGATTAATATTGCTTCAGCTTCACAATTTCTTTTGTACGTCACGTAGTTTTTTCAATTTAAATTTATAAAAGAAAAATCAAAAACATAATTTAAAAATAGTGATAGCGTTTATTTAATATAATTTATCTTTTTAATTTTCTTTAATTTTCATTTAAGCCCCTGTAATTTATACACTTTTTCTTTAGGTATAATCAATCACAACCCTTTTCCCGTTCAAATTCTCTCGATCACTTTTCGTTTGATTATTCATCGCACAGCTCGTTGGGACTTAACGACCTGGGGAAACACTATACTCTCCTGATCTTCATTGCATTTGGTTCCAGACTGTTTGAAGTTTGTTACGGTTGACCATTCACAAGTGGTTGATTTGTGTGATAAAAGACTGACCGTCGGGAGCCAATCAACTTCACCAGACCTGATAAAGCTCCATACTACACTGACTGGACCAGACCTCTACCTACCATTGGCCTACCGGATCAACCCAAGATTCCATTCTGATACTTCTTCAACGACGACCTTGAGTTTCTTCTACACAGTAGCGATGTCTCCAAGAAATACGCTACATCACTCACACTCCCTTCCCCGGCAACAATATACTCCAACAGCATAGCCATCGAGGAAGACGGCACACACATGTTTGCTGACAAAGTTGAGAAGTATGACCTCGATGCAATGTATGGGATTCATCATTGGCCTGAACGACGAAGAATCTTCTATAAAAGCTGCCAGGTTCAAAAGTCGAAGAAGGAAGTGTTCAGTGATAAACGGATCATTGCTATTCAACATGTTACCACGTCGTCAAGTGGACTACACATTCCTTAAGAAGATTGTCGTCAAGCGACAAGGCGAAGAGGAGTATGACTTACGTGAAGCGGATTTTCCAAGATTGTCACTAAACGACATTGAAGATATGTATCTTGCAAAGGTACAAGGTCGAATCGACAATTCTCTACAACTATCCAACGAGTACATCAAGTCTCGCTATGTTCATCGAAGCATCGTGATCCAGAACATGTAGAAGACATTCAACTTGCCGTGGAATCATATCAGAAGCATGTTAACCTCACAAAACCTCATCTAGACCTTCCCGACATAAACCATCTTGCTCAGTACACCCTCATCAAGAAGCCATTTGGGGTAGTCTACCGAAGTGAACTACATCACAATTGCTTTATGGTGTGCAAAGAGCTTCACAAGTTTGGGGATCATACATTGAAGAAAGTCAGGGACGGATTAGCTTATCGGTTAAAGGAGATTCATGAAGGCCTAGGGTCGAAGAAGAGATGGAATGCAAGGGATAAAAGGGATGTAAAGAAGATCATCACGCGGATTGATGAAAGGTTGTTCAGAAGGGACGAGATCAGAACTTTGGAGAGTTTTGTAGGTGGTCGTCCAAGCATATCTCTCACAGGCTACCAACGCCCAGAACGCATTCCTGGAGTTATTGCTGGATTACCTGAGACTCTTGGTACCCCTTAATCTATTTCTCTTATCATATTTTAGATGTGTGATTTTAATCTGAATATGGTTTGTGCACACATAACAGTGTACAACCCGTTCTTGTAATGAAAGGACCCTGTTGTACGCATCAGTGCCACAATCCTATAAAAGGAGCGAAAGCTTCTTACTTTTGAGTAAAACTTATCAAAACTTTCATTTTCAAAGTTTTGCTCAAAAGAACAAGTACTTCCCTTATGATTTTCAAAACCTCAAAGTGAATATCACTTGTTGAGGGGAGTATTGATTAAAAACTTTGTTCACAAATTGTTCTTCGTGGTAATCTTCCCGCAAAACTCGAAATGGTCATATTCGATATCAAATTTCTTTAAAAATAAAAGTTATATGCCATTTTTGAGGGGGAGAAAAATTATGTGATAAGATATATGTTGTGAATTGCAAATGAATCATCGTACTAAAGACTTAACCATTGAATTGACGAGATCTGAAAAGTTAGTAACTCGAAAAGACTTATTCGGGACGGGTAATAATTTCAAACTAGTTCGATAGTAATGTAAACGTGTCTCGCAAAGGACTTGTCTTAGTAGAATGTACCATTCGAGAAACTCTTGATAGACATGAACTTTGACGGGTTTGACAACCTTTCGAGGTTTTTCCACACCTTCAAGGTAGTTATTAGAGCGAGTTGTCACCTAAAAGCTGACAATGTAACTCTTTAAATATGCAACGTAACCGTGTCTCGCGGGGGATTGTCTATCTAGAGTTGATCAATTCAAAAGTGTGCGCTCTTCTCTCACCGTGCGATTCACAAAATACTCAAGCACATGTGGAAGGGAGTATTTCAAAAATCCTAAACTCTCAACGATGGTACAAAATGCTCTTACTCATAACCACTTTGAGAGATCTTCAAGATAATGGTTTTAATGGCAACATAGGTTAGTCATGGAGTTATAAGGTGACTAAGGTTAGGAATAACTGTCCTATGATCCGCCAGAGTCGGAGGATCTACCCAAGGACTCCACCAATAGTTAGAATCTAGAAGTCCTTAGGTATGATTATAAAAAGGAGAAATGAGAATCGGAGAAAGAAGGAGTTGAAGAATTAAAAAGAAAAGTAAAAGAAAAGGGTGAAAAGAAATAGCCCTCCTAATTATTCAACTTAGGGCAGACACCGGGTTCAATTCATATGCTACCGGTTGTCACTAGATGACACCGGTATTGAAGATTAAAAGTCATCATGGACCCAGTGACGCATGCACTAAACCTTCTTAACCACTCAAGTTTCTCTCAACAGAAGCTTGTTTCATTCTCATAGGGAACCCTACGTAAACTATCGGATTTCTCTTAGAGATTGCTGATATTGAAGAAGGAGACCCTCTCCCTAGTCTCCGCTTAGGAAACCAAAGCGCACTATTGAGTCTAGAGCCACGAGATTCATCAAAAGATCTCTTAGGTACACTTGACAATTCATCGTTTGTCGTTCAACAATAAGAACACAAGTGACATATTATCGTGTCCTTCAGGATCTTAGCAATCATCGAGAACATTTATGAGGGGTTCACAACCCGTGATCCTCGGTGATTGAATGGAAACTCTGCCAGGTCAACATCAAACACCTGACAACAGTCACTTCGGTAACTCCTTGGGTTAATCTTAGTGTATCTCAAACGGTCTGATCATGGGGTGATGCTTGATGTACCTCGGCGACTCACCCCGAACTGTAGGTGTACTTGGTACATCGCGTTATCTCACTTGTGGGAATCCAGTTCGAGAACGACCTTTGTGAGAATTAGAGTTGTGTTTTCACAAGATGTCATTAACACACTCAAAGTTCAAACTTGTATGTTGGATTATTTCTAACCCATGTTTTATGTTTTCTTCTTATGGATGCTCGCGGGTGGAAAAGATCGTGCAGATTCTTCACATGCTCATACCAACTACAACACTAATTGAAGTTCTCTCAAAAGACAACACAAAGTCAGAATAATTCTTCGTCAAAGTCAAAGAATTTACAAAGTTTAAAGACTAAGAGAACAACATCAGTACTGAAATCCAACGATAAAGAGTGTGTGAGCATGTTGAAGAAAGACGAGGAGACACTGGAGCAACGAAGCAGACCTGATGCAGATAACAACAACATACTATCACTACCACCACAAAGAACAAAGATCAAAGAACAAAGAACAAAGAACAAAGATTAATTAAGACGTCAAAGCTGAAAAACTTCAAAGTAAACAAGATTCCTACACTGGGGAGATTGTTCGAATCAAGACACTTCTTCTCACAAGAAAGAAGACTGTCAGAAGATGTCAAAGCTACTATTACATCAGCACCTACAACTTATTACTCATATCATTAATCACCAAAACTTAGGGGGAGATTGTTGGAATCACTCCTAAACTAGATTACAAGTGTTAGTAATTAATATGTAATAGTTAGCTTAATTAGGACTTTATGTTTGTTATTATGCTAAGGCTTATGTAGAATGCCCATAAGCCTTGGCCCAAGCCTAATAAGGAAAGGAAGGGACTAGGAGTGTTGCCCTAGCTCCCTCTCCTATAAATAGTCTTGTAAACTCCCATTTGGGAGTTGGTTGTTCACATTTACATTTTACTTATGCTTAAACCTTCTCTCAAGTCCTACGCGTAGAGTGTGTGTGTGCTCATCCGATCCTTCCTTCATCTCCTTTCTTATATTGATGCATGTGTTACTAATATGGGAACCTAACAATTTGCTACTGTACCCATTTTTACATATTGTTACAAGTTCATACGCACATTACTTGTTGACTTTGACAAAGTCAATTACTGTTCACCCAACTATTATCACAAACAGCAATGAAGAATAAAAAATGGATGAACAACACCATATCAAGTTTATGTTGATACTCAAAGCTAGTGTCTGTTCATCCATCTCTGATCTTTCATCCATCTTTGATACTTGTATCTGTGTTATGAGTTTGATTATTTTACTAAGGTGTGGTTTGAATTGGATAATATTTGTGTGGCAACTGATGTGGGTTTGATCATTTATTGAGGCAAGAACCAAGTATTAAAGGCATAACATTAGAAGGACTAAAGCATAAAAGTAATACTACTTGTACTGTACAAGGACCAAAGTACATCAAACCATGACTTTTCACAAGTCAACCATCACCACAAGACTAATTACAGAGACCCTACCACCGACTCAAAAGGCAAAAAACCACTGACATTGTAAACCCACTAGATAAACCATATACAGACGATAATGATCGGTATCCGGAGAAAACGAAGTTCCTCAAACGGCATATTTCCTCTTTCTCGAAGGAGTTCGACTAGGGTATCTTGTTGACTAGCCTCTAGCTCATTGCCTTACAGCATTGCGTTGACAACCTCCATGGTCTCACCGTTGAGGGCTTCTTGGCATTCTTGTAATGCCGCCTCATTTCGGTGGATGTGCCTCAGTAAGTAGAGGTCACCTCCTTGCTCGTCGTCAATGGTGGATCCAACCATCCATTGATAGGACATCTAGATCCCTAAAAATCGAAATCAAGCGTTTGAAAACACTTAAAAGCTGACACCAAGATGAAACTATAAACATAACATGTTAAATTAAAAAATACAAGCATTATCATTTAAAGACTAGACAACCTGAACAGGACAAGCAAAGTAACGCCTGCCGGCGTTTACATTGTTCCAGCAGGTCTTTACTACCGCCCGCCTACCACAACCACAACGCACCATTATTACAACTTGAACGGAAATATTAAGGATAAGATTTTTTTTGGAGAGGAGACTTTAGGGATGAGTGGTGAATAAGAGTTGCTTTTATTAACCACTAATTACTGTAGCACCCACATAAAATAGTATAGAACACGCTGTATTGAAATAAGGAAATGACACTTGTGCCCTTGGACTAAAGACAAAGCAAACAGCAACTGACGTCGTTGACTAACGGAAATATGGTCAAAGAACCAGTTAAGAGTATGAAACTTGGAAAAGGGACTCCGGGCGATGAAAATCCCCACTTTTGTCCCATCACGATGCCCATCAACAAGTTTATGGACCAACGGTGTATTTTTTTATTTTTATTTTTTTCCTTAAAGATATTGATTTTTTGTTGGGATGGAACTGTTAAAGTTTGTTGCGGTTCACATTTTTCTAACAAAGACGAAACTCTACTCCTAACAAATCAAATAATCAAAAAAATCGACACTATTTTTTTCACTTTACGAATCTTTACATGATGAGCTAACACATTCGCCCGCCAAACTCATTTGCTCGCTACTTACATAATACCAACATATCTTTATTTAATAAACATAAAAAAAATAGTACAACATGCCAAGCAAAATAAGTTTTCTCATATCTCCCTTTTCTCTATTTGCTCGCCACTTCAAATGGACCAACTTTCCTCTTTTGCTTGCCACAAGCAAAATGTGTTATGGAGAGCAAACTTGTTTTGCTTGCCACTTACAAGCAAAATGTGTCATGGAGAGCAAAATAAATAGAGAGCAAACTTGTTTTGCTTGTCATTTACAAGCAAAATGTTGTGTTATGGAGAGCAAAATAGATGAAGAGGAAATTAAACTTGTTTTGCTTGCCACTTACAAGTAAAATGTGACATGGCGAGCAAATAATATGACGAGCGGTGACACAAAATTCTATGATCGAAATTGATAACACGATTTTCAAACCGTCCATAATAAAAAATTTATTTATTTATTTATTTATTTTTTATCGAGCATCTCTAATATGTGAGTTATATATTTCCTTTTGTTTTCTTTTTGTGAAATTTAGTGTTTCATAAAGTAACTACTACTTAAGGGGTATAATGTCTTTTTTTTTTTTTCTATTTTTTTTTTTTTTTTTATAAAGAAAACTAACAACTCTATCTTATTATTTTATAAGGCATCATTATGATGAGCCTATTAAAATATTTATAAAATTGCCACATCTTATAATGTCATTAATTCATAAAACTTTTTATATTATAAACCTATTCCTACTATGGAATAAAGCTTTAGAGGTTTGTAAATTGTTTCAATATTAATTCATAATATATTTTTTGAACCTCTCCAAAATCGTAGACCTCTTCATGCCACCTAGGCATGAAATGATTTCTCACTATGGTACAAAATTTTTAGACCTCTTCATAAATTTTTAGACCTATTCTTAAACATCCATAGTGGATGCTCTAAAGCATTAGTCTTTTTAGAGCATTAAATATCTTAAAAATCATCAATACAAGTATAAAAGCTAAATGTATAACTAAATTAAACATAATTTTCTAACAAACTTAATTTTCAGCAATACAAGTATTTTATGCAATGTTTACAATTTATTGATCCATAATTAATATATTTTTAAAATACTAATTTAATGATAAATACAAGTATTAAAATACATAGTACAAGTCATGCAAGTTCTAATTAATGATACTTTAATAACTTGTGTTTAATGAAAAATACAATTAAAAGAACACATTATACAAATAAAGCAAGCTACTAAAAAAAAGAATAAACATATAAAATAATACATACTAAGCAAAGTTTCATCAAACCTTTGTCATTGCTTATAGTCCTTAAACGAACAGACTAATTAGTAAACATATTACAAAAAAACGTACAAATGAAATAAATTATTAACAAAAAAAATTAAATTACAGATTAGATCGAAGAATCGTCGCATGAGATCCTACTAAAGATATTTTAACAACAAAATAGCTATTTAATGACTTAAGGATCTTTAAGTTCTTGAGATTTTTCATTGAAATGCAAAAAAGACTTTAATACCTTTTCTTGTTAAAAAAAGTCATCCATCCATTTTGCAGTTAAGATGATCAAGGTTTATTTATTAGAACAAGACATTTTTAAATCACAAATGTTAAACTAAAGTTTAGACACATCATAGTTGCGAAAATGATACACAACATGTGAAATAACTAGGAAAAATGTTCAAATGGACCCGTGACGTTCACCACTTCTTTATGACATCCATTTAAATAAATTCGACTACAAAACTATGCATGTTTCAAAAATAAAACGTCCAACTTATAAAACTGTATGTAGACACTTAATTTCCTGTCTCTTTTTAGCTTTTTACTCGTATTAAATTCTACTTTGTCACACTAATTATCCTATTAAATTTAATACAATTTATTAAAAGAAAATATCTTTATATAATATTGTGAGAGACATATAAAAACACCACAATGCAGGTGCCATCTGTTGAAATCGTATATTGTCGTCACGTTCACCTTGCTTCTGTGCCGCAACCCCACTCTAACCAATCTATCACTCCTTAAATAACACACCCAAAAACATAAAACACACCCAACTCAAAAACACACACACAAAACACTCAATTGTGTTTAAGGTTTTTTCTCTTAAAAACACTTTGACAGGGTTTTGTCTTCCAACAAAACCTCGTACATTCGATATATATCATCATGGATCCTACTAGAGCTTTTGTTAAGAACGTTAAACGTGTTGTTGTTAAGGTCTATAATCTTCTTCATCCTATATATATTTTTGTTTATTTTGAATGTTTTGATATGTGAAAATATTTATTTTTTTTATTTGTTATTTAGATTTGCCTAGAATCATGCTTGATATGATCAACTTGATTTATTCATAACTGTTTTTCCGGATCGTTATTTTTGATGATTTTTTTTTTCTTTCTATTATGTGTTTATGTGTTTTGTTTTTGTTGATATTATATTTTTGATGTATAGATGAATGACACTTGGCTAATATAACATGCACGTGATAGTGACAATTGTGATAGTCTTGTGAATAGTTTTGGTTTCATGTGGCAACACGGTTTTTTTGTCATGTCCTAGATAGATGATGACATTTGACTATTTAATTATTCAAGATGCTTGTTCAAAAAAAATATATACTGAATATGCTGAAATTGTTATTTTAGGTTAAATATTTATTGATTTGTAATTGTTGTCATTATATTATGTACTGTATTGCATCTCTTGTTTGGGAATATGATTGACCCTTCAAAAGTAACAATTTAATTTTTTGTTGAAAAGGGTAAAAATGGTATAATGATATTACTATTATTTTTTGATAGTGGAAAAAACAAATTTGACATTGTGTTCCTTAAAAGTGAAAGAAAAAGGTGAAAGCTATGGTAAATCTGCTTGTGTAGTTTGGATTGGATTTAACATAAAAAACAATAACATGTATATAGTTTTGTTTAACCATCTTAAAGTTAACATCTTTTCGAAGAATGAGTATATTGTGGCATTGAATATGGTAGATGATTGTATGCCAAGGACCTTTATGTTTTGTTAGGAAATATTCTGATTTTACTAATCACTTAATGAAAGTCAATGGATCTGGATTATAAACATGAACCGTGACTTGATTAATTTGCTAACTACGGAATCTTGATATTAGTGTAAAGATTTTGTGACCGTTATTGGTTATTTGTCAACAAAAGGTTATTACTATTTTAAGTTCTTGTAG
This sequence comes from Chrysanthemum lavandulifolium, assembly GCA_022545495.1. Classification (NCBI taxonomy): domain Eukaryota; kingdom Viridiplantae; phylum Streptophyta; class Magnoliopsida; order Asterales; family Asteraceae; genus Chrysanthemum; species Chrysanthemum lavandulifolium. The sequence continues at coordinate 111,813,767 of CM040243.1, read as the reverse complement.
CAGACGTTGTCTATCGGATATTAGAAATAACATCCAAAGCCATTTGAAACTGTAGGTAGGAACTGCTGTGGTTACCCGTGATGATGGAAGGTTGGCTGTTGGTCGACTTGGAGCTATTTTTGAACAGGTATTTTTGATGGACCTGACTTTTACTCAACGCTTTGCACGTGCACAAATTTCAAATGTAGTAACGGTCACAATTAGTCAACTCACTAACAATAGCGTCACGGCGTTTTATTTTTTTGTATATTACTAATTACTGAAAGTTTAAAGTAAATGCGTACTAAATATGACTTGAGCATGCATAGTAGCCGAGCGATATCCCCTTTCCTTTCGTAGCTACACAAATAGAAGGAAGGAAAAATATATATTTTATCTGTAAAGGATTTACTATATACTGAATTTTACTTATTAATATCTAATTTGTTTGCAGCTTGAGAAGTTGAACTCCCGGGGCTTTGATATCATTTTAGTTACTTCAGGAGCCGTTGGAGCCGGCCGCCAAAGGCTCAAGTATAGGAAAATGATCAATAGCAGGTATTTTTTTCTTTATTTTATAACATCCTTGTTTAAAAAGCTTTCCATAGATATAGGCACATTCTTTTCTAAAGATTGGTTGCGTATAATTTGTTAACCGCTGCTATATTTTATTATAGTTTTGCCGACCTCCAAAAACCACAAGTTGAACTTGATGGAAAGGCTTGTGCAGCCGTTGGTCAAAATGGTTTGATGGCTTTGTACGATACTTTATTCAGTCAGGTATAACTGTTTGGCCCTGTTTATACTAAACCAATAAACATACACGAGCCTTTTGGTAATTTGGTTTGTGCTCACACATTGTTCTTTTGCAGCTGGATGTGACCTCCTCTCAGCTCCTAGTCACGGATAATGATTTCAAGAATGCAGATTTCAGGGTCCAACTTTGTCAGACAGTGGATTCATTGTTGGATCTGAGGAGCATCCCAATTTTCAACGAAAATGATGCAATCAGTACAAGAAGAGCTCCATATGAGGTATTTTAATGTCATTGCATGACTAGTTTTTGTATACAATATCTATATGTTGGTATTTAATTTCAGGAAAGTTGCGCCTTTCAGGATTCATCCGGCATTTTCTGGGATAATGACAGTTTGGCAGCTCTGTTGGCAATGGAACTGAAGGCAGATCTTCTTGTATTGCTGAGTGATGTTGATGGTCTTTATAGTGGTCCTCCCAGTGATCCGCGGTCAAAGCTAATTCATACATATGTTAAACAAAAACATCAGAAGGCAATCAGTTTTGGAGATAAGTCAAGGATGGGACGAGGTGGTATGGATGCGAAAGTCAAAGCTGCAGCCAAAGCAGCTTATTCTGGTACGCCTGTTGTTATTGCAAGGTATTATATTCTAGACCGACAATATTTAATATCATTTGTTTATGTTTCCATTATACTAAACTAGTTATCATCTTCATCTCAGTGGATTTACTTCAAATAACATCATAAAGGTTCTAAATGGAGAACGTGTGGGCACTCTCTTTCATAAAGACGCACATATGTGGATTCCTGTTACTGAAGTTGGTCCACATGAGTTGGCAGTTTCAGCCCGCGAAGCCTCTCGGCGCCTTCAGGTTCAATAAATCTCGCACTCATAACTGTACTAGTGCTATCATGTTTTTACAATGGCAAAGGTTTTGCTATAAAGCTGTTTGGTTCAAGAAAAAAAATGTCATGGATTAATAACCAATAATACCGCATCCAAATATAAATACACATCTAGCTTGTATTATTTTAATTTGCTACTATTGATATGTTATCATCTTTTACATAGGTTTTGCTACGTGCGGCATATTATCTATTAGAATCGACTGATTACTAAATCCTTTCACTTTTGTCGGGCATCACAGGCACTAACAAGTGAAGAAAGAAGGAAAATCTTGTTGGATGTAGCTGCTGCATTGGAGGCAAACGAACAGTTTATTACACTTGAGAATGATGCTGACATTGAAACTGCCCGTGAGGCAGGATATGATGAATCTTTGGTTGCTCGTTTAGCTTTAAAACCTAGCAAGGTAGGCATCTATTTTAATTATCAAATTTCTTTTTATTTTAGAGATTATATATTTAGTTTCTTTTATTTCCATGTGTTTATCTTGATATTCAAAATGTCATTCTTGTTTTTTCAGATCCGTGCTCTTGCAGAGTCTGTGCGTAGACTAGCAGATATGGAAGAACCCATTGGTCACATTTTGAAAAGAACAGAGGTGAGCAGATAATTTAGGAGCAACTTTTGGGCTCAATTTGGTTTCTCGTATATATAGCTGAGTATCATTAAATGACTAATTCACTATTAACTTGATGTGGAACAAAATTTTCTATATCATGTTTTGTATCTTATACTATATTATGCAAGTTATGATGAACTACTGATAATCTGATTTGTGTACTAATATTTTTACATGTGCAGCTTGCAGAAGGGCTCGTCTTAGAGAAGAAGTCGTGTCCTTTAGGTGTTCTACTTATTGTTTTCGAGTCTCGACCTGATGCGTTAGTTCAGGTAACAAAAACCATTTTTTTTTTCTTTACCTTTTCAGTAGTATAAGATGCTAATATATTTTATACTTATACATTTTGTTTAATGATTTTCAAAACTTTTATCTGATACATAGAGGTATAATCTTCACATATTGATCCTTCGTTTTCTCAACTGAACTTGCAGATAGCTTCATTGGCAATTCGTAGCGGGAATGGCCTGCTACTGAAAGGGGGGAAAGAAGCTAAAAGATCAAATGCCATACTGCACAAGGTTTGTCTTGTTGATCATGGTTTGAATTTCTTTTTGCTTAATATTTCTAGATTTTCTTACTTATAAAAATGACTATATATGCTTTGCAGGTAATCACTTCTGCCTTGCCTGAAGCTGTCGGATCAAAACTAATTGGACTATTGACATCACGAGAGGAAATCCCAGAATTGCTGAAGGTGTGTGGATATTTTACATGCTTTATAATTGAGTACGATATATGTTTAGTCTTATATTCTAATCTAATTCTTTCAACAGCTTGATGATGTGATAGATCTTGTGATCCCTAGAGGCAGCAATAAACTTGTTTCCCAAATAAAGAACTCGACGAAAATTCCAGTTCTAGGTCATTCTGGTAAGATACGCTTTGAATACTCTTTAAAACATATTAAATGATAAATGAATTCTGTTTGGCAAAGAACGTCACAATTTTCCATTGCAGATGGAATTTGCCATGTGTATGTCGATAAGGCTGCTAACTTGGAAATGGCAAAGAAGATTGTATTGGATGCGAAACAGACTATCCAGCAGCCTGTAATGCTATGGTAAATCACAATTAAACCGAATACATTTTAACCGTATCTTCACGTACCTTATGTTTATAAGCATTATTGGTTCAACTTTTCTGATGCAACTGGATCTCTAGGAAACACTACTTGTGCACAAGGATTTGTTGGCTAGTGGAGGACTGCAAGAGCTTGTTCAAGAACTTGAAGAAGAAGGTACAACATTGACTCTAAAGTTTCTAATTTTTTTTAGCTCTACCCAAATTAAGTAACAAATCCTTGTTGTACTAAAAATTATAGTCAATGCATATATTAAATACGTTAAATTATGTCTCACAGGTGTTACACTTTTTTCTGGACCAAAAGTGAATGGTGCAGTTAACTTTTCAAAGGCAAATTCATTGCATCATGAGTATAGTTCCAAGGCTTGCACGATTGAAATTGTGAACGATGTTGATGAGGCCATAGATCATATTCACAGTTATGGAAGGTATGTTATGAGTCTCTAAAACAATATAGTTTTAGGATTGATCTCGTCAATGTGGACTGGACGATGACGTTCACTTTTTGGTTTATTTTATTTATGCTTTTGGTAACTTTTCTTTTTCCATCTCAGTTCTCACACGAGTGCATTGTTACCGGCGATCATGATGTTGCTGAATACTTTCTAAGTAGAGTTGACAGGTATCATATCTTTGATCAATGTTATTTCTGATCTGGCGCCTATAGCTTTGCTTCAATATGTAGCACTTGCATATTTTTTGTTTTGGGAGTTGCATTATTTTGTAACATATACAGAGTTGTAATTTTGCTTATTAACAAACTAAAATGTGTTAGCAAAACTGCTTCCTTTAGATATTAGATGAAAATTCACATTTAAAAATAAAACCATGTCTTCTAAAAGCTTGACTCATTAAAGTCAAATAGTTAGCCCAAAAGGTTAATCAAGTTTACACTTTGTGATTGGCGTTTACAAATTTGCCCAATAATATATATTTTCTGGAAATGTGAACTGATAATCATAAATAAAATCAAAAGCATAACCAAGCCTGCCCTTCTCTTCCGGATTTGGGCAAAAAATATTAGTTATCACTTCATTTAAATATAAAATATTCGGATCTGAATATTTACGTTTTCTGAATAATGTAGATTCAGCGAATATGAACTACTCCCAAAGTTTACGCATACTTTATAATAAACACATATATACTGGTACTGATTATTCATTTTGTGCTTTTGGCAGTGCTGCAGTTTTCCATAATGCAAGCACACGATTTTGTGATGGTGCCCGGTTTGGGCTTGGAGCAGAGGTATGAAATCTTCATATAAGTTATGAACTTTGATTTCAACACCAGAACTATCTGGTTCTCGTTCATTAGATTTAAATTCTGTAATATATGCATAACCAGGTTGGAATCAGTACAAGCAAAATCCATGCACGAGGTCCAGTTGGAGTAGAGGACTCCTAACCACTCGATGGTAAAGCATAAATATTTATATACGACATTATGGCCATATACATGTTTTAGTTAACACAAAATTTTTATAAGAAAACCACCCAAATGGATATTCCATTGAAACGGGTCATGTTATTCGATCAACAATCTGAATTGCTTTTGCTATTTGCATAGGGTGTTGAGAGGTAAAGGGCAAGTGGTCGAGGGTGACAAAGGAGTCGTCTACACCCACAAAGACCTGCTAATGTCTAACGGCTATTAGGATTGCGTCATTGTTTCACTCATCTTCTGTTATGATTTTTATGTCTAATTAGAATCTCAACAACGCTACAATTGGTATCATTTTAATAATGTAATAGAACAGCCAGGTTACATATCATGTTATGTATTAAGCATTTTTATAGAATTTTGGCCATCTCATTGGATATTAGTAGGTTTTCTAGAGAAGCTTTAAATGGTTTATGGTGAGTTTCTGAATGACATATTATGTATTTGTATTTGCAATCTGTTTCTTAAGTTTCATTTACGATTGTGATTAAAGATGATGTGCAGACTCGAAAATAGTTCCGGTTAGAATTTGATCTCTTATTGTAGAATGGCAGAATGAACGGGTTGACCGGTTGAGTAACATCTCAAAATCAGTCAAGTTGAGCCGAAACACTTAGGTCAATATAACAGACTTTAACCTTTGTTCCTGAGTTTTTATTTGGAGAGAAAAGAAGAGAAGGGGAGAGGAAATGACAAAATATATATGTTCACGAGTAATATTTTTTTTATATATATTTTTTAATTTTTTTTGGGAGAGAAGAGAGAAGGGGAAGAAAATTATGCCAAATTTTGCTTCATAATCTTCTTCTCAAATTGAGATAATTTGGAGAGAAGATGATTTTTGTGGATCATTTAGTTACATCGCCCTTCTTTTCTTTCCGACTTGAGAATATAAAACGAAAAACCAATATTTTTTCCACTCCTCTTCTTTTCTCTCGTTTTTACACTCTTCTTTTATTTTCTTTCCATTTTACACTCGGGAAGGTTTCTTAGAGCTCAATTTTACTGAAAACTAGTTCTTGGTTTGATCCAATTTAATTGGGTCAAAATTGGAGCAAAACCATTTTTTTCTGTTAAAACTTAAAACCGCATATGTATTTGATTCACAATTTTGTTTGTGACCAAGTTCTAGATATGTATCTTTATTGGAATTGATTTGCACACTTAATGTTTTGATTGGGACACTCTATTTTATGCATAACATAATTATATAGTATTTACAGTGTATTATGTATACTTGTACAATAAGTGTCTCAACTAAAGTAAAAAGTGTATAAATCAACTCCCATCTTTAAAAGCTTCAACAATAAATACATTAATGCTCAAACAATAAATATCCAACATTCCAACCATATTCATAAGAGCTAATATATTCCTACAATATCCTCCTATAAATATGCACATGCATTACTCTTTATTACTCTTTGGCTTTTATAACTTTATGAGTTTCTAGCCATTATAAATATGCACATACATTACATTTTCTCACCACTGCAATTCTCAAATATAGTCTTTTAAGTGGTGGATCATGACTATGGCCAAAGTTATGACCATGTTTCACATCATCCTAACTCTTAGTGTCTTGGGTATGAGTTTTTTTTCTGATTCTCATTCTCATTCATATGATATTTATGTTTTTTTCCCTTACAAAAGTTAAAAACGATCAAGGGGAGCTTGTGTTTGCATTTACATTATATCCAAGCCAAACATTACTAACACCTTTTTTTTGGTTTACGTAATCAGCTATTTTTCCTACAAGATTCTAGCAATATCAGACTGAAAACTACTAACGTTGTTGAAATGAAACATCATGCAGGCACGGTGTTTGCAAATTCAATCAATGAATCGCTTCACAAAAGCGAGGAACATCCGTTGGATATGTGTAATTCATCATTAGGGCATTGTTCCTTTGAATGTCATACTAAATGTTGTAATAAGAATTGTGGGATTAGATATTATGGTGGGAAAGGGTGGTGTGTTAACATTCGAGGTGGTTCACTATGCCAATGTGAGTATCCATGTTGAATTTAGACCTAAAACACAAGTTTAAATACATGACTAATTTATAAATCATTTCACAAGTGTATTATTCATTTCCTTTCTTCAAAATTTCACTATTTTTTTTTATTATTATTTTTTCTTCCAAATCAATCAATCAGATCATTAGCAACATAAGTAGACATGGTTATAAGGCATAACAATCATTTTTCTTACAAAAATACAAGTGATGAAATATATAAAACAAATTCAACAAGGACTCGCAAAACTATGATTAGATTTTATAATATTCTTTTTCACAACTCAAAGAAAAAGTGAAACGAAAAGAAATACGAAAAGTCCTATAAAATAATTCAATAAATGATACAAAACATTGCGTAATATAAATTGTCTATTTAAGGGTACGTCTATCAAAATTAGCTGTAAGTTGTTTGCGGTCAACTGATGTTAGTTAACTGTAGGCTGATAGATGGTAGTTGTTAAATGTAAACGAATACAAAAGATTATACATATGCGAACGACCCATACTATTCCTCTTTAAGAGATTAAGTAAATAGACTAGTGAAAAGTATTTATTTTACTAATAGTGTTCAATAATGACTTATGTTACTCCTCTTTTAAGTTTAATCAAGGTACGTGCGGGTTTAAAAATTAAATACGCCAAAAATAATCATTAACATGCATATAAATATCAAAATGAAGGCACCACTACATAGGCTACTGTGAGATGAAAATAAAGGCACAAAAATGTATATATAACAGCGACACATATAATTATTCTTTAAAGTTTAAATAAGGATATCGGAAAAACATTTCTTTCAATGGATATTACGTGCTATTAAACACGCGTAATGTATTGAACATGACATCATTAATTAAACTTAAACAACATTAACACCAAAAACACGTCAATTAAATAAAGTCAAATAATTTGTCCAACAAATATATATACAAAATATTAATCCATATTAATGAATAATGAAAATTTGTGTAAAATACATTATGCAAATTGTAACCATATATATATATATATATATATATATATATATATATATATATATATATATATATATATATATATATATATATATATATATATATATATATATATATATATATATATAGATTTATATTAATAGTATAAAAAACTATTTAACATCTTGTGTATGCACGTGGTTAAATACTAGTTTCCATAAAGCAAATATTCTAGATCTTGGTTTGAGTTACCTTTAAAATAACCACAGTGTGTTCTCAAATGTGTTTTGGAGAATGAAAATGAAAGCAAGTGAGTGAAACTAAAAAAATGTCGCGTTTTGATGTTTTAAAAGAGTGAAAACAAATAAAAGTGAAAAGAAAAAGTGGAAGTATCGTATGTCCTTTTATATTAAACTTTTATCTTATATTTGAGATGAAACATAAGGAAAAAACAAACAAAAATAAGAAAAGTTTAATGACAAAAATATCATTTGTTTTGTTAAGTACCACTTATTTTAAAGAGTGTAATAATTATTTATAAAAATCAAGATTATAGTAACAATTTTAAAAAGAAACTCGATAACAGAGCGTAGTAAATAAAACTCGTGTAATAAAGTGTATTTCATTATATAAAATTCAATTACACTTATAGTCTTTATGTTTTGTGAATAGTTTAGATATGATGTGTATTATTTAGGTTGTGTTTAATTCTAAATAAAATCATTTAATACTTTTTAGTGTTTTATATATCTGAATTGTTAAAAGCTTTTGATAATTAAGAGTGTTTTTCCCCTAGTTTATATGTGTTAAAGAGGTTAAAACCTCTTGTCCAACAAGACTTGAAAGAGGATCTTACTATCTCTTAATGATATATAAACTAATTTTTTGTATTCTAATCATTTAGACGTTTTAAAAAATATATATATTTGATTCAGATTCAAAGTTTTTTTGCCATAGATTCAGATTCATATTCAGATATGTGAATCAAATTCAGACTTAAGGTAGTGTTTGAATTCAACTTAAGACTTAATATGAAATCACTTAATTTATTAAGTTATGTGAAAAGTTGTTTGCTGTTCATTTAATCAAAAGAAATGACTTAAAATAAAAAATGATGGTCTCCATATTAAGTCATCTATTCCGTATTAATTAACACGAGTTAAAGAAAAAATTAAACAAACATGTAAGAGCCTTTTAACACACAAACAACACCTTAATCTTTTATATAGCAAGAGAAATAAGTTTTTGTTCAAAGGATTTTGGGTGAGAAATCAAATCGGACAAATAAAAGAGTTTTATTTCGCCTCACGGTAAAATTAAGCTTCAAGACTAACAAAAAAAATGTCAAGCTTTATTTATTTATTTTTTTGGACTTACATGTTAAATAATATTATATTCTGATTAGTTAATTAATTTTAGGGTAAATTGCAAAATGGTCCCTAAAGTAGCTCAAATCATAAAAATACACAAAGACAAAAGCATTGTAAAAGCGATATTAATGTTCCATATTTTGCAAAACCCACCGAGAGCTACTTTCCGCTAACCTTCAAGTTATGTTCTCGTTAAGTGCCTCACCACTAAGGGCATTATTGTCATTTTACTCGTCTCAGTCTCTCCCGCCAATACTTCAAGGACAATATTTGCAAAGATAACTTAACGTCATTAAATCAACTATAGTAGGCTTTTGTAGAAAACTTTAAATCGACACAACCAGAAATAAATTAACTTCAGTTAACATACTTTCAAATCGATAATCAATAGTCAAACCCTAGCTTTGAAAAAATCAAAAATCGGCACAACCAAACCCATCTATGACAAATAATGATAAAGGAAAGTCTTTGTTGATTGTGGGGAGGAATCATCGAAAAAGTCATGGGGGAAAGTTGTATTAAATGATGAAGTCTTTGAGGAAGTTATGGTTAGATTTGGTCATGAAGTAATTGCCAAGTATCGTTCGTATAAGAACATAGGTAAGGAGATGATAGAAGTTACTCTTCAATGGCTGTGGAACAAAACTTACAACGAACCAAATACGGGTGGTAGTGGTGCGATATCTATTCCTACCTTAGAGTGTGTATGTACACTAGGCCGAGGCCCAAAGTATTCCCGTAAGGAGGTCCGTTTAGTAAAGTTCGGTTCATGTCTCGGACCACAGCCTGAGCACGACATGTATCCATTTGTTCAAATTCTCTTCAACCAAATAATATCGTTTACGCCGTCACAAATATATAACGAACACATGTACATAACATATAATAGAAGTTTTATAAACAATAATCGGATACAATGTTTATAAACACCATAAGATCAAATACTTCTAAAAGACAATTTGGTTTTCAAAAGGATTCCTTAAAAACTAATATACTTCATTTTAAGCTTGACAATTTTCGAATTATGCACAAATATAAATGCACAAAACTGTTTTCCAAATGAACTCAACGAGCATAATTTATAAACCTTTCTTTGAATGATTTTACCAACGTACCATTTTATATTAAAAAATGACGATAAACTTTCTTATAAAAACGTACCTATATACACGTACTATTTTCAAAACCAACGATAGATATGTTTTCAATAAATACACTTGTTTTCAAGATAATTATACTTTTATAAAACGCGACGTATGTTCTTATACGAAAACCCCGCTAAAAGCCCACATATAGGTATATATATATACGTATTGTTATGAACCAAAAATATATCTACTATATTTATAAAGTTATTTCAGTCAATTTTCCCTTATCGACGCAATATCGTATTTTGTCCAACTTTTATTATGATCTATTTCAACGTCATTTACAAGCGAGTTTTACTAATATATTTTGAATATAATATCTTGGAACTTAACGCCGATATCTGAGCAACAACAACAACAACAACGCTTGTGAAATGATTAAAGTTAGATAAACTTTACTTGGGGTAAAAAAAGCGGGGCTTGCCGTACTAGTTTAGGTTGCGTGATCGAGCCACACACTTGCACTATCTGACTTGACCCTCGTTCATACTACTATTTACCAAGGTCAGTATTCACAGCCCCCTTTTTTATCGATTTACTTATTTGGGGTGAAATGCAGGAACCTAAAATTTAAACTTTATTGTTTGAAATAAATTATAAACTGATTGAACCTTTTGACATAAATTGAACCTTTAAGACATGTTTTGAACTCCTTGGCATATTTTGAACTCTACTTGACTTGATTTGAACTTTATTGATATATTTTGAACCTTAGGCTTATTATGAACATGACTTGTTCTTGATCTCTTAGTATGCTTAGAACCATAATGTGTCGTACGCTCTAAGTCTTAAAGTCTCCCATGCTCGGAGCAGTCTTATGTTGATAATATATATAGTTGTTATACTGTTCGTACGTGCTAAAGTCTCTCTGAGCAACACTAAGTCTCCCTCTTAGTAACACTAAGTCTCCATTTGAGCAATACTAAGTCTCCTTTGTCGACAGAAGCAACGCAAAGTCTCCCTTGTTCGGAGCAGTCGTGATCTATTATATATTATAAGCGCTTGCATTGTGACTTATTATGACCATATGTGCATTTTACTACTTGACATATGGAAATGCATGTGAACTTATATGTTACAAGTCTTGTATGGGCGAGACTTGTAACATGGTGAGTTGACAGGACATTTGCCAGGCAGACTTACTCAAAAATGATTTTCCCTACTATTTAAAGACTTTAACAAATGGTTTTTCATACTATTTAAAAGAACTTTTCTCATAAATGACTTTCGTAATACTTAAAACCTGTGTGTACTCACCAACTATTTTCATAGTTGACCCGTTTTCTCATGCATTTCGGTGATCATCGATAAGTATGTTTTACTGAAGTCTTTTGCATAAAGGAGTCTTCACGTGTCATCCGGGTGTGACATATTGGTATCGAGCCGAAGGTTATAGAGAATGCTGTTTTTCTAAAATAAAACCTCAACTATAACCGGACTAAAGTTTTCATAAAACCCCAAACATGGTACGAGTCATTAGCCGAGCATTCCATTATTGTTCCTAAATTATGCATAGCGATCAACTATGCTTAATTCAGGAGGAATCATGGAATGATGGGGGTAGTTACCTTAGATCATGTTTGGTTGGAGTCAGAGTCTAGATCACCTGAAAATGCATTGGTCCATGTGTGTGCATTTGTCTTATGTGCTTTGTGACTATGCTGTGCTAGGCATTCTGTGTGCTAATACTTTTTGCCTTTAGGACAATATATGAGCTTGAACTTAAGTTCTTTGATTTTATTTGACATGACGTGCATTGAACCCTGTAGTCAGACATCTAGCTTCAGCGTTAAGCATGCCTTCATTTCCGTCATGTGGCAATCCCGACGTCATAAGCCTTAGTTAAATATTTAGCCTTCTCACTAATCTGAACCACCACTATTAGTTGAATTGATTGGTTTAAACAATTTCAAACTCGAGCCAAACTTTTAAAAGGTCTCTTACAAAGATGAGAAACCATTTCTTTCTGACAACTTGTTTCCTAGCTTGATCAAATGACAGTTCTTGTTTGATGAGTTGCGAAAATCAAGTTAGAATCAAGTTGTTACTCAACCTACACACTTAAACACATGACCAGTCAAGTCAATAAGTTGTGAAATTTACCAACGAGAGTCTTTTGAGAGCAAGGCTCGAGAATGAGAAAGTTCAAACCATGAGGAAGTACACTGTAGGGCAGACAGACTGAATCTCGAGGACGAGATTCTTTTTAAGGATGGCAGACTGTGACAACCCATAAATTTAAGACTATTATTTAATAAGTCATTTTTGTCAGAAAATGCGAATTTTTATTTTAGAAATTATTATGACTCAGAAACGAATAGTCCTCTCGTGTTTTTTCGAAGTCCCGACACCACACGCATACCGACACCATAATAGTATTGACACGAAATTTATTTTCTAATATCAAGATAATAATAATACCATATTATTTCGCTCGTCAAAACGTCTCCTAAATAAAAATTTATAAAATATGGATACTGGAAAGTATTTTATCGAGAATACGTTATTTCTTACGGAGGCGCTTTATACAAGACGAGTACATAAAATACAATTAATACTAAAATAAATCCTACCCTATCTAAACTCGCCCTACTTTTCTTTTTTTCCTGCGTACCATCACTACGCTTTTCTTTTCTTTGTCTCCTCTACTTTGCTTCTTCCCAAACAAACACACAAGTGATCCTTCCATCTTCTCTGTAAAGTAAAGCACAAAAGGTTATCATCCCTATGCCATATATGAACATCTATTATCTTAGACACCACATGGAGCTACCAAGCATGGCAAGGAAGAAAAGGCGAGCTAAAGATGAGATCTACCATTCGAGGTCAAGAAAGGACGATTCAAAGATTACCCTCTTCTCGTATAAAATAGGGTTGTTTTGCTTACCGTTTTCTTCACTTTTCACACAAATTCAAAATTAGGGTTTGGCAAATCAAAGGGCTTTTCAAAATTGTTTTAGGGGTTTTATTCTTGAGTGATAGAGGAAGCTAGTCCAGAAGTTAATTGGTTTAATTCGCAACGGGTCAACTCCGACTGGAGTTTTGTGTTCGACCTACTTTAGGAGAATGTAAGAACGATTATTCTTATTAAGTTTCTTATTCATTTGAATTAATTATCACTATTATCTTTATATCTTTTTATATATACTGATCGGGTAAAACTGTTGGAATGAAATAATGTTGTTGTTGTTGTTTAACGCGACTATTAATAAAATGGCAAACCAAGAAAACCATCTTGATGCGGTTTCTTGACTGGTCTTAATATTTATAGTGTCTCGCTATACCTATGGTCTACCCTAATGCACTAACAGGCGATGTGCCGGTCGTGTGTAGTGTAGTAAATGGTAAAGCCGAGGTCGTCCCAAGAGCTATGTGTGTGGGATAATTACTAAGTCTAATTGTCACGAATATAAATGGTTTGATATGGTTTTAATTAATTAAACTACGAATGCGAATATAAAAGCAATTAAATGGAAGAAAGGAAATCAATAGAGGAATAGTGGTGCTAACCTAGTCAATCCTCCTAACTAGTTATGTCTCGTCTACCTACTTCCAATTACTTGGTGGGGTCAAATTCGAGAGGACAACATTTGGTCAATTCGCCTAACCTATCGACAAAAGCCACCACATGAGAAATCAAAGCACCGTCATAAGTCCTGTTGTTCTGGTCCCCTAAGCCGAGTCATTAAGTACCGCTACATGCTAGATTCTAAATAGTGAGTGCCGACCGTTAGGAACTTAGACACTACACCTCAATTCTTAAGTTCATCCAAGCGATGGGTGACCGGTTGGTCAAATCGCACAAGTAGAAAGTGGTCGTGGGTTGGTCATATCTTACCCTTCCCGTCTCGATCCGCTCACCTAGGGTCAGGTTGGTCATATCTCCTAGGCAATTGGCCTCTACCGCCATTCAAAACTACCGAACCGGGATGACTACCAAAGAACTATGCATGCATACACTTAGAAATAATTGTACGGAAGTAAAGGTAAACGCAAACAAAACATTTAAGGAATCATAACTAGGCTAGCACCAAAGGGTGCTTAGCACTCATATTAATCATGCATATCAATTCAATATTCAAAGGTACGAAATACATGAATTGAAAATAAAGAAATAATAAACGCTAAAGCTTATCGTAATGGTGTGACTTCTCCCTTGGAAACGACTCCGTATGCTTCCCTAGACCTTCCTTGAGTATTTTCCCACGTTCTCGGTATTGTGTGGAATGGGATAATTAGAAATCTTTGGAATTGTGGGTATTTATAGGCGGTGCGGGTTGCAGGCGTAACCAAAAGATGAGTTACGCCAGTAACCTTCGTAAATGCACTAGATACGCTAGTTACGGCGTAACCTAATAAGTGGTTACGCGTAGTCTTCAATAATCTGGTTACGTCGTAAGTGATGCGATGAGTTACGGCGTAAGTATCCGCGATGGAACCTCTTTTGACCTAATGGAGTTACGTCGTAATCTTTTGAAGGAGTTACGCGTAACCTCTTGATGAGTTGGACTTGAGGTCACGCAATAGTTACGGCGTAATGTGAGAGACGAGTTACGCCGTAACCTCTTCAAAATAGGCATACTGTGATAAATCCTTAGTAATGTTTCCATTTCCGCGTCTCTTTAGCTCCAATGCTCGCAATTTACCTGAAAGTGTAAAACAATGGAAAACAAGCATAAATCCATATAAATGATATAAATAACGAGCATTAACGGGGGAAATTGACACTTAATAATCAGGACTATTTGATGTTATCACATACTCATAAAATTTGGTCTTTACTCATCTTCTATGCTTATTAGTTTCTGCTAATTTTGACTTGCGACCCATATTGGTTTTTGGTTAAGACATCAAGGGGTCATTTTGATCATTTCGTGTCGACCTGTGTAACCCCGTAATCACGAGGGTGACAAAGTCGCGGGTAGTACCCGACTTTACTAGTCACTAGTCGAGCAAAACTACTAGTACCTTTGTTGTTTGTTTTCAGTATACGAGAAACCCCAAGAGGGGTAGTAGTTTATGTTGATTTCGATTCACCAAGTATGCGTTTGATTGGTTGCTTTAAGTCACCATATGACAACCGAGAATGTTTGTTACATCGTTTAATACTAGGCCACGAGTGAGTCGTAAAGAAACTCGTGAGAATCTCGATAGGTTTAGGTGTTCAATCTCGGTTTATCCTCGTCTTGTTCCAAGCTTTGTGTCAAAACATTTTTTTTCTTTGAGAAACACATACGCTACCAAATTTCATTACATTAAATTGGACTTAAAATTTTGAATAGTATTACTTTGGGGCTCAAACCAGAACTGAAGGGTGCGTTTGTTATTGTCGTTTGAATTTGCAATTTCGAATAGCAACGGGCACGCGTTTGGTATTAAATAGCCCAACCCAAATCCCCTAGAGTGTGTATGTACACTAGGCCGAGGCCCAAAGTATTCCCGTAAGGAGGTCCGTTTAGTAAAGTTCGGTTCATGTCTCGGGCCACAGCCCGAGCACGACATGTATCCATTCGTTCGTCTTCTAAATTCTCGTCAACCAAATAATATCGTTTACGCAGTCACAAATATATAACGAACACATGTACATAATATAACACCCTAGAACTTGATTTATATTTTATGATTATAACCTAAAGTTTATATAAATAAATAAGTAAAATAAAGATGTGTAAAAAAATATGGGCCACTTATTTGTAGTTTTAGTGTTTAGGATTTATTATTTTTTTTAAAGCCCAAACACTTACCCAATCCTAATCCAACCCACACTAGCCCAATTATCCCTCCCTAAAACACCCTAAACGATCTGCTATATTCGACATTCAAAAAAAAAAGAGAGAAAAAAAAATGATCGATCAAAAGGTTTGTGGATCCACGAATTGGTTAGTTTTATTTTTGTATAAAATTCATTACTTTTAAGTTTTATAATCCTTATACTAATTATGTAACTTGCAAGGATGGATTAGGGTTTGTAAATTATGTTTATAAATCTGTAAAATTGAAGTTAATGATGATTAAAGTAATTAACTTAGGTGTTTGGGTGATTATTGCACGAATATATTAATTAGGGTTTATATATTTCTGAAATCTGGACAACATAATATGACGAATTTGTGTGTGCTATAGATCGAATTTTATAAGTGCAATATTCTGGGTTTTTGTTGGAAAAACTTATTTTATGTCTTAGTTAAGTTTTCCAAGTGGTTTGGTCGAATTTGGAGTTGTCTAAGTCGTATTTTTGAATTTTACAAGATCAAGTGTCAAAGCTGAGAAAACGGGTCTGAAATCTAGTTGGATTGTTTGATTTTTCATTTTCAAACCATAAGGAATTAGGATCTATCCTTTTATAGGAGTGATGTTTAGGATATAAATGAATTTCTGGGAGTTTTGGGAATTTTTCCAAGGTATCCAAACAGGTCTAATAAGCATAAACTTTTGAGGTGTATTTCCTGAACACTTTCTGGACAGATCTGGACTTATGATTTTCTATAGGCCATTTGACATGGAAATAAAATCCCCCAATTTTTGGAGAGTCTCTTAACTCATATGGGAACCCCTGGAATTTCCTTGATTTTATTTGAGCTAAGTAAGTATTTTATAAAAATCGTTAAAGTCTGGTCCAGATTCAAAATACGAAAGGACAGAAATTTATGAACTTGAAACTAAGTATAAATGGGAGATAAGTTAAGCATGATTTTTAAATGGAACACATATGTGATTTATGATATGTCCTAATGTAGATTTAGTGAAGTGGGGACGTTGAGCTTGCTTGTGTGCCTTACTCTTACGCACACGCATTTGAGGTACGGATATTCCGTCATTTCAGTAATGACACTTCTTTTCTCTCATGACTTGTTCATTTTGATATTCGATTCGTATTCTCCTCGCTTTGATTTGTTATTATCCATTTGATATGATTCGTTTTGGTATGATCCTCTGATTTGATATTCGATTAGTTATTCGTTCGATATGTTATCCGTTTGAGATCCCTTATTGATATGATTCCATTATATGATCAGTTTGATATGATATGATTTGTTATGTTTGGTTGCCCGAGCTAACTAGCCATGGAGGTACCATGGCCATGTCATTGATGCACCAATGACATGACACTATCTGGGGCAGTGTGATTAGTCCATGGCGTTCCCTTTTGATATGAATACGTATGTACAGTCTCA
The DNA here is from genome assembly GCA_022545495.1 of Chrysanthemum lavandulifolium. Lineage (NCBI taxonomy): Eukaryota > Viridiplantae > Streptophyta > Magnoliopsida > Asterales > Asteraceae > Chrysanthemum > Chrysanthemum lavandulifolium. The sequence goes on along the minus strand of CM040243.1, from coordinate 111,796,310 downwards.
TACTGGCATATGTATATTTGATTTGTTTTGCAAGGAGCGTATGGATGCATCCTAGGTACTCAGTTCAGTTTTGGTGATGTGGTGCATGTGTGCAATACACCCCCTCACATTTGGGAGCTAGCTACTCCATTTGGTACTTGAGAGGTCTCCCCTCCTTGTGCACTTATGATTTGATGGATTTGATATGATTTGGCAGATATGGGTTATGTGATTTGTTAGATTTGGCTATTGGAGTATCTCCTTTAGTATTAGGTGCTCGTGGCAACATTCTGATTTTGGTTATTATGTGACTATCTGATATTCTGATTCATTCGTTGCTATGCCTATTCAATCATTCAGTTGACTACTTATTTACTCAGTATTCTTATGTGATTCGTTTGACTATTGGACTCATGCATCAGTTCATTTGGTTATTATACTAAGTCTTCAATTCATTTGATTTACTATGCTTTCACTCTATTTCTGTTGGTTGCCAAGCTTATACATCAGATTAACACTTCACCCGCTTACCCAGCTATTATATGATTATTGGATTCAAGTGTTGAATATGTTATTATATGATTATTTGGTCCATCTGTTTACCATGCTGATCATGATTTCATGATTTTTCTGTCTACTATGTTAGTATGTGGTTACCTGATTCATCTGTTATCATGCTAATATCTGATTATCCACTTACCATGCTGTTATGTGACTATTTGATTCGTCTGCTTGCCATGCTAGTATGTAATCATTTGATTTGTCCGTTGATCATGTTATACTTTGTTCAGTTATGTCGAGGGCTATGACTATCATTTAGTAATCTACTTTCAAATTGTGATTTCCATGTTTGTACTTCTGCTTGATGTTTCTGATGCTTATGTTATCGGTTCAACATAGTAATGGATGTTTACTTGACTTGTTGATCCACCATATTTACACTTTTGTTCATGTTATTATTATTTTCTATTGATGGTTGAGTGTCACGCCTTATTCCTAGTTACGTTGTGTGTCTAAAGTTGTAGGGTATCGTCTTCGAACTTACCAAAGGGTCTTGTCTACAAACCCACTAGAGATTATAAACTCCTACTCTAAGGCGCTCTTGATGGTTTAGCCTACAATTACTCGGTAATTATACTCTAAGGTTCACAAAGATGAATCAAGCATTAAGTACACAACGAATGACCTATCGCATTACTAGATCATTAATCAACTAAGATAAGAAACAACCAATCAATATTCAATAATTAAGTTTCATACTTCCTAAGCAAACACACAAATAAATTAGCCGGACATGGAGAACATGCAAGCATACACACAAATAATCAAAGACATAATTGAATTAATGAAGTAAAGACTTATCTTGATGTAAGATAGGGTTAAAACCCTAAAATACTGCATACAAGACACCTTAGGTTCGGTTTTAGGTTTTACCCAAAGACTCTCCACACAAAGACCGAAAATTCGGATTCTATATATAAGATTACAATTGCGACGCGTCACCTTATGTTTAGTGACGCCGTCGTGTCGCCATTGGGGTTTCGTCTTGGCCACGTTAACCTTGCGGCGGCACCTTAAGTCCGTGACGCCGTCTCTTCGACTTCGACGTCGTCTGGATTGCATCTAGGCCGTCCGAGTAGCAACGGCCTACTCTTCCATAACCGGACGTCGTCACTTGAAAATACGAGTTTTGGGTTGGATCGTCTCAATAATTTTGGGACGGCGTCGCCAATAGCACCCGACGCCGCGCTTTATACTTTCAAAGAATCTGTGAGTGTCTCGATATGTGACTATTTGAAGCATTAAAGATGGATGCTTTAATTCCAACTAATCTAAGGCGATCCTCACATTTTGGTGGAATTAGGGTGGTAAGTGGTTTTGTGCTAGTCATGCAACTTCCTATCCGTGAGACGCTTTTGTTAAGACTAATGGCCCACTCTTATATGTCATAAAAATTTGTCTACGCTTGCCATGCTAGTATGTAATCATTTGATTTGTCCGTTGATCATGTTATACTTTGTTCAGTTATGTCGAGGGCTATGACTATCATTTAGTAATCTACTTTCAAATTGTGATTTCCATGTTTGTACTTCTGCTTGATGTTTCTGATGCTTATGTTATCGGTTCAACATAGTAATGGATGTTTACTTGACTTGTTGATCCACCATATTTACACTTTTGTTCATGTTATTGGTTTATGAAGGAATATGGTTCAACTTATGTTACCTTTCTAGTTGACTTGTTTAGTTTGCCATGCTATATTCTTGTTTAGTTAATTCATTCAATTATGATGTTAGTTTGGTATTCCTACGATACATGTGACTACAAAGGTTTATACTCACTTGTTGGTATTTACATTGGTTATGATGCTTTGTTAGTTATTGGTTTTCCTGAACACACAAACAATCAATACTATGAGGGGTACACTATGATGAGTTTAGAGAAAGTAGAAGATGGGAGCCTTTCTAGAGAAAGTAAACAAAAGAAAGAAGGTTAGATTTAGTGAAAGGTTCAACCCTACCTTGGGAGGTAGAGGGTATTTATAATTACATACTACACGTCCTCCTTGGGTGTGGATCATGCATACGGATGGGTAAAGACCCATCCTTCCTCCGCGGTGTTACTTAAACTAATAACTAACTAATAACTACTAAATAACGTAAAGTCTATGAGCTAAGATATGCTAAACAATAATTGGGGTGACCGACACTTCCTTATGGAATTTCCAATTCGACAATCTCCCAAGGAGGTCATCCCATTATTTACATTTTGAATCAAGCAATCTATCTTTGTCTTTATGCTCGAGCTCGTGACTTCAATTCTTCAATGTCCATGATCTTTGTGCTTTGTGATGATTCTTCAAAGTCCAGCTGCTTTGTACTTTTAGTGGAGGTCTTTGTCTTGATCCGTTTGGTGATTCATTAAGCCATGTTAGAGATCATCGACCATGACAAATCTCGGCTCATCCATTGTAGTATCGCCATTATGAAGTTGTGACTTCGGACCGACATGCTCACATTTTGGATCATGATATCTTCTCATCGAGTTGCGGAAGCTTTGTTGATTCATAATATTTGCGGCGTGCGAAGCATGGATTGAAATTATCGAGCCAGTTGATGAAGATATGCACCTATCATGATTTCTTTAAGTGAATGTAATGTGTGAGCATGCGGCTATGGATTGACTCCTCAATTCGATCATTTGCAGCAAGTCGGGTGTTCCTGCATACAACAAGATTAGCAATAAAGCGCACGAAAGTGTCTTGGTCACTTCGTTGAATTGAGTGCTGACCCGCGGTTCCCGTTGATCGATTCAAGTATTGCACTGTGATCGGTATAATTGAAGAATCTCCTTGCGGGGTTTCGTTGTTCTGCCGTTCTCAAACCGGAGCGTCTCAAAGACAACAACGAATTGAGTGAACCCGGTGAATTGAGATTCAGCGATTGATGAAAAATTGATTTGAAACCAATGGCGTATTGCTTGAAGAAAGAGTTTTGCAATCGGCGAAGGTTTTATGAGAAAGATCAATTTTCAATCAAAATACTTTGTATTTGAAAAGAATACACATTCGATGTGCTGAAAGATTTGCACATCGAGCGGTTTTCAAAAGTATTTTTCAATCGAGATACTTTTGTGTTTGAAAACATGAATACACATTCGATGTGCTAGAAAAGAAGATTTGCACATCGAGCGGTTTTCCAAAAGTATTGGTCAATTCATTTCACGGACCAGCGTTGATTCAAGAATGAATCGCCCCATCGTTTCATCCGGTTGTCACAAGCTTGATCTTTGGAAAGATCTCACATGTCACCCACCAAGAGCTTGTTTGATGTTGGCTCTAGAAGGATTTCCATCTTCATCGTGAATACTTTTACATATCACTCGGATGTTACGGCAATATCACAAGGATAATCGTGGGACTCTAAATATATACTTACTTTCACATTGTGAAACAATAAGTTTTCAATAATTTTGTGTCCTAATGAGATTTTGTGGATGATCTCTTGGCTCTAGACTCAATTGTGCACATTTGGTTTCCTATGTGAGGAGACTAGGGAGAGGTCTCATTCTTCAATATCAACAATCTCTAAGAGAAAGTCGATAGATTATGTAGGTTCCCGTGAGAATGAAACAAGTCCTTTTAAGAGGATCTTGAGTAGCTTGGGAAGTTTAGTGCGGTCGTCCTTGGGCTCATGACGTCTTGTTTTCAATACCATGTTACCTTAGTAAACACCGTTAGCATATGTATTGAACCGGTTTACCCTAAGGTTGAATTAATGGAGGCTATTTCTTTTCATCCTTTTCACATTCAATTCTTTTTATTCTTCAACCCCTTGATGCTTACCGAGACTTCATTACTAGAACCTTGTTGGGTTTATTCGGTTCTAGCTCTATCTCGATCCGCTCTTCCCATTTCTCACTTTTCTCCTTTTTTAATCATACCTAAGGACTACACTATCTAGTGGATTGTCCATGGGTAGATTCCTCCGGCTCTGGCGGGATCGTGGGAACAATACCTAACCTAACAATCCTTATATCACCATGCATAAAGTAAATTGGTCGATTTTTTGGTATTGTTATTTACTTCTTGAAACCAATTAAAAAATCATTTGGAAAATCAATCAAGGTACTTGTGATATAATATCAAAGCATTTTGTACCTTAATTGTTTTGATCATTTTGAAATGCTCTCCCTCAACATGTGCATATGATTTTGAATTTGTTTAGCACATGGAGGCAATAGTTCTTTGAAATAAATTCTTGATCACAATTGTCGTGGAAAAAGCCATTTGATTTTCTTGGTAAATTCTCCCCCTCAACATGTGCGTAGGATATTTTAAATCATTTTATCACATAGAGGAAAGAGTTCTTTTGAAGTACATCCACGATCACAAAAGCCATTAAGAAACCATTTGCTCCCCCTCAATATGTGCATCGATAAGCGAAAGAGTTTAGCATATTAGAGAACTTACACTGAATCAAAGCGATCATCATTTATCATATTTCATAATTAAATCACAAATTCTCCCCGATCAAAATATCAAACCCTTTGAGATTTTAGATCCCGATTGATTTAAATCATTTGGAAAATTTTGGGGAAGGCGTGGCTTGATTTAATTTTTTGAAATTGTTGACGAGGACCAATTATAGACATTAAAGATTGTTAGTGTCAGGTATGATAGTTTTTAAGAGATTTTTAAGTAAAATAAAACAATTTCACAATAAAACAAGAACAGAAAAAATTTCATTTTAAAATATCTTTGAGTATTAAAGAAAATCATACCATGACATAACATTAAATCTTTATATCACCACTTATTATTGTACAAAACAGAACTTTTATGAAGAAATATCGTTTGAAAATATTTTATTTTAAATCACTCTCCCCCTCAATCAATGACCGTAGTCGATGATTGAGTGACTTAAGTTTTGATAAAATGAAGTCCGGTAATTTCCAAAATTAAGTCCAATTTATTTTCAAAAGCCAATATTTTTCCATTTTTCAAAACAATATTATTCAAAAATTGTTTAAAAAATGGTATCATCACTATTTGTCATGCACAAAGATACGTTTGGTGGTTGAGCTGCTTTTGTTGTTGTTGGTGAAGGTTGGAAGAAAACCATCTGCAGATGCAGTGAGACCTCTGAAGTTGCATCTAACGTGCCAACTATCCATGGAGAGATCCAATTAAGCTCTGTTTCTTCATTTGTCGACCTAAGAAATAGTTACCCTTTCCTTTCGGCATCCAATCTTCTTCATTTGTGGGATCCGGATCGGGAATATTCTTATGAACCATGATATCTTCATACGTTAGTGGACACACAAACAAATATATGGTGGTCGACATCACCCATACAACAATCGACTAAGAAAAGTCAATTCAACATATCAAACAGATCATGTAAAGCATGGGAATAATGTGTTTATCAAGCTCTAATCATCTAATCCTAACAATCATATCCTAGGCACCTAGTCCTTCAACGTTGGTTAACATGTTTTACATTTAAGTATATGGGATAATTAGATAAGCTAGATTAGATGATATAGATTTGAAAACATTCTCCCCTCAATCAATGACTTATTTTTTACGAAAAGTTTAAAAGCTGAAGTCATTGATTGAGTTTTCAATTTACGAAAACTACGAATCGATTGATTTACAAGCAACTCATTTACCACCATTTTTGAAAACAACAAATATTTTTACGAAGAATTAGAAGGCAAAACATTTGTGTAGGAACGCGAGTTCTTGACATACTTTCCTCAATTAGTTTTAGGATAAGTGCAATTATTTGAAAATTGGTTTAGCGCGACACTTTCCTTCCTTGAAGAAGCGGGTTGCTATTTGAAATAATAGCAAACCATGGTTAGCAGCGGATTACGATCGAGAAAGCGCAAGCCATATTTTGAGACACGTTTAGAAAAATATTTACACCTCTGCTCGAACTTCATCTAAAGTCCCGTGCCATTATTGAATGACATTTCTAAGGTGTAGATGTTATCGATACAAAAGACATGTCTTGAGAAAACATATTTTTGTATTTTCAAATTTTCGATTTTTATGGGTGTTTGTTGGTTTTGTATTTTCTATATTCTTTTGTTGGTTTTATATTTTTGTATTTGGTTTTGATAAATATTTGAGATAGTTTTAGATGATATAGTTTAAGAAGATGATGATCAGATGCAGAGATAAGGATATCGAGCGGCACGTCGTAGAAGATAGAATTCGCCATCTCTTAAACTTTCACCACCAAAGCTTAGGAGGCTCGAGAATGAAGATAGAACATGAACCTTTGAAAGAGACTTTGGCGACTTCCCCCAAACCGAAAATCCTTTAGGCGACGAGAATCAAAGCTTTCTTTCAAGCTTCCGTTAGCCAGGTGCACAAAGAAGCACACCATTATCATCGATCTTGCTGCTCCTTTTAAGAATGATCATTGATTCTTCGTTCGGGGTTATATCATCAACAAGAACAGCAACGTATCATCCCACTCATAAATAATCTTCTCACATTTCATAACCACTGAAGTCTGAAGCAATCCATACCAAAAGGTGTTAAGAGAAAAATTCCCCCAAGTAGATGAATTGATGCAGTCAATCTCTTAGACTAGAGCTCGCGAACCGAATACATATATACAGAAGGCGAGAAACTTATACCATCAGTAGCATATTAAGTCTAATAGCCAAAGAATAACCTCGATGTATACTTTTCTCTCCCACGAAAAGTGTATGAAGCTCAAGAACACAGAAGTACCCGAATGCCCAAAGAGAGATAACCGATAACATTGAATAAGCAAAAGCGAATCATGATTATCTCTGCGGATGACTATCTTTGCGGATGTCAACTCGAATAAGTGATTATATCTACGAATCACCGATTAAGCACTCAAGTGAAACAATGGCGTCCCCAATGTACACAATCTCTCTCCACGATGATTTCGATAGCATCTAAATCATCACACATAATATTACCTCTTTTATCACGAAACTAACTCTTCCATCTCTTCCCCACATAGTTGGAATAAGAACACTAAGCGCCATGAGTCAAACCTTGAGTGTCTGCGGTAATGACATTTATCTTCCGGGATATCTTCAATCACTTAGAAGTATTAAGTTCATCAAGTTTACTCACATTTAGATACGTGTCTCCTTCCCCTTGTTTGGTTTTGATGCTTGGAATCATCAACACATTATCTTGCGTATCTGAAATCTTTTGAGAAGAACATCATTAGCTCGGATGTATGCAGCGAGAATCAACTTCTTTGAAGAATGTGAGCAAGTCTAATTGAGGATTAACTTTGGTTTTCACTCTCCTCAATTAGTGCTCTCCCCTAAACCGACAATCTTTATGACGAATGCTTGAATTAAGAAGAAGTCTTTAGATCGTTAAATGCAACTCGTCTTTAGTCTTCTAACATGTAACAGAAAATGTAGAACTGATTGTAGACTCGGCCTTCTTCAAGATTGTCCAATTGGGGAATAGAAAGTCAACATCTTCAACTCACCAAATGCATTCCCGTTAACATACAAATAGCAAACCCCTAACTCAAATCCTCCCAATCAAACAAGAACGAGAAAGATGTTCATTAAGAAATCAGCCCATATTTGGAAGCACTTTGTCATTAATCAAATCGGCCCGGTGTGAAGATGTTAATCAACGGCTCTTAGAAGAAAAATCCATGTAAAGATGACCCGATAAGAAGAAGCTCGGTTCTTACATGAGTTAGGAGCCTTATGACCATATATTCTCAGATATAACTCAACATGTAGAATTGTCATACTTCTTCTCCCCCTCAAGAATTGCATATGGAGATGCCATTCTTGATTAAACAAGTGAATATCTTTAAAATGTAGTCTCTTCACACGTCACCCCCTCAAAGGTTGCAAATGATGTCGCCATCGCCATTTTAATTGAGCAAGTGGAATAGGAGAACTAGCAACGATAGTCCGGCTCACTTGATAACTGAAAGCGCGTGGAAAATGTATGAAGCATGTTGTTGAGAATGGTCATTAATAAGAAGATTTCTCTTCTTCGGATGATAAAATGCACCGAGACGTACACTTTTCTTTTCTTTGAGGAACGAGGCTTGAACTGTTGTGTTCAAACATCATAAGAAGATTTCTCTTCTTCAGAAGATAAAGCGCACTGAAACATACACTTTTCTTTTCTTTAGAGAACGAGGCTTGAACTGTTGTGTTCAAACGTTATTATCTCTCTCTTTTCATCTACTCTTGGCAAACTTGTAATCAACCCCATTAACATTCCGTAGGCTCTTTGTCGTGACAGCTGATGGAGAAAACCCAATATAATGAATTTGACCTTTAAGTAAACTAACCCGAACTCGTGACTTAAACTTGCACATATGTAACAAAGAGTGGTGCCGAGAATTCATGCCCTTTTGAATCTCTAAGTACTCTATACTCTTCAACCAACCAACCATCAAGTATTAGACGAACATCACCTCTTGAAAATCCACAATTTAATGTGACACTGAGCACTACAACATAACTCCTTAAAGTGATAGTTATTTTGTGGTGGTAAAACCAATTCCCCAGTGGTAAAAGAAAAGGAAAAGTCACCAACAATAACTAGATTTCCCGGTCTTGTTTTTGATAATAAGCTCGTACAAGGATCTTGAAGAATCTTCATCCAACCATCCCCGATACCTTCAGATACTAAGTACACTCGCCCGTGATATTTCACTTCAACCTCAAGTGAATAATACTGAATTAACGCCGTTGTCACTTCTTGTGGTTAAAAGCCCAGTTCTAGCCTCCTTTGACGTTTTAAGTAAACTATGATAATGGTTTCATCCCGACCATGGTTAAAAGCACATAACCCCGTAAAACCATGTAATAACCAAGCGCCATGAAGAATATCCAACCGCATCCAATTCATGAAGTACACCTTTATCCCTTTCATCAAGTAGAAACCGTAGTACGAGAATTAGATAAGATCCAATTACACTTTCCCTTTCTCGGGATGAATTTATCATTACGGATTTTACAATTCTATGGTTTAAACTAAGAAATAGAATCTTCGCGAGTTTTACAAAATCAAGAAAAACCGTTAAGCAATGACCAATAGAGCATTAAGATGACGATGGATCGACACAATGATAGACAATTGTGTGTTAGGACTTATGATTGTTTGTAGGATTAGTGAGATATTGTTTAGTTGAGATTTGGATTGGTTGTTGCACGATTTTCACGAAATTTAGGTCTAAAACTTAAAAACCTCAATTACTTACTTGGAGACAGTTTAGGCCTCGGGTTCTTGATTGTGCCATTCTCCTCGTTCTCATGGTCGTTTGATGGGTGAAACTGAAAGCGTGAGTTCTGGTTCAAAGTTATGGCGTTTGAAGTTTTAACGTAAAAGTCAACTTTGGTCAAGCTGCAGTGGTCAAACCATAAGTAATCAAACCGCAAAAGTCAAACCTCTTAAGTGACAAACCTCTTAGAGTTACAAATCGCTTAAGTGACAAATCACTTAAGTGACAAATAAACAAGTGACAAACCTTTTAAGCGGATGGTCAGGTACTGACAGTCAAGTTTTTCTCACTCAATGGCCGCTTGTGAATGGTAGACCGTAAGAAACTTAAAAGCGGCTCAAGCAGAATGCAATGAAGATCTGGGGAGTATAGTGTTTCCGGTCGTTATGTCTGACGAGCTATGCAATGGATCACCCAACGTATAGTGATCGAGAGATTTGAGCGGAAAGGAGATTTGAATGATTATAACTACTGAAAAAGCCAACAAATTACAACGGCTTAAATGCAAATTAAAGGAAGTTAAAAGCTAAAAATATTAAATAAGCGCTATCACTATTTTTAAAATTGATGAGCGTTTAAAACTAAAAACTTACGTTTAAATAAAATTACGTGGCGTCAAAATAAAAGTGAGATCTAAGAAATAAAGTCCTAAAAATATGAAAATGACATTTTACAAACCTAATGATAAAGAAAATTTATAGAAAAAGAAAATTATTTTATAACTAATTATCTAATTATTATTAATTAAAACTATTTTTAACTATTTAATAATAACCTAAAAGACAAGAAAATAGGAAATAAAGCTAGAAAAATAAAATTTTGACTTAGAAAAATCTAAAATAACAAAATAGAATTTTCAAAACTATTTTGTATTTTTACGATTATTTTTGGATTTTTATGAATTTTAAACTATTAAAACTACTTAAATTATTTAAAATACAAATTTAACTAATAAAAATATGGAAAAATATTTTTTTGTCTTTTTATATTTATCTTAACTTAAGAAAAATGAAAAATTATTTTTTTGAAACTTTTCTTAATTAATTGTATTTAAAGCTAATTAAAAATGCTTAAAAACTAATTTAAATTAAGAAAAATAGCAAACTGACTTGGAAAAATCTGAAAATTTCAGGAAAACTCTAAAATTATATAAGGAATCTAGGAAAAATAGAAAAACAAGGTGTTGTGTGAAGGAATATGAAACTGATGTACAAGTGCTTATTGAAATAAGCACTTGAATAAGCAAATGGAGACCAATAAGCACCAGACCAAAACAGGAACTTGGATAAGCTAAAAGAACTAAAATGCAACAAGTCTCAACTGTCCTAAACCTCTGGAATGCTGATTACCAAGATTTGATGAATTGAGATCATAAGCTAAAACAGATTTTGGTGGTCTACTTTGAGCTAAAGAATAAGCCAACCAATAAGCTAAAACCTAAAACCAAATATGGGACCCTAAACAAGACCTGGCTGGCTATTAACAAACCAAAGGCCAGACTTTGAGAAGCTCTTATGAGCCCAATGCAAGCTCTGCAGAACTCGCATAAACCACGTCTTGAGCTCGGTGCCTGCACGAGCACTTAATCCCATTTTGACATGCTCCTTTAGAGCTTAAGAAAAATTTACAAAATTTGATAAAAATGACAATGATAAACTAGACCAAGAGAAGTTTTAAAAGCTACAATTTTCACTTAAAATGACCCAAAAATGAGCCCATGAAAAATCCATTCAGTTGAGCATAAACTGGCCTTTTGCACATTTGACTATTTTGACAGAATTGGAAGTTTGACTTATATGAGTTTTGATTCAGATTTGTTAACTGCTAGTGATGATTAATGATGCAATAAAACCAGATAAAGCTAACTATAATGATTCTAAACTTAAAATAAAAGTTCTAACGGATCTAGTCTAAGCGAAATGCAAATGAGAGCGAGGATTAGAGTGATGTTGACTTTCGGTGAGTTTATATGCAAAATGAAAGCGGGTGAAGTGCACTATTCTAGATTAACTCCAACAACTTGAGTTTAGCCAATTAACTAAACTCTAGTTCACCTTGTGCCTAGGTCCAAACACTAGCTTAGAGGCGATGTGCACTATTTAATCTAATCAAAGGTTACGATCTATTATGATGATATAACTAGATTACTAATGCAATTATACCACCGATTAAGCCACCTAAGCATTAAACACTTGTCTAATCTAAGCGATGCCAAATGAAAACCTATGCGGAGGTGACAACTAAAGGCAGTTCAAGATGAAAACACAAGTAGGGTCTTGAGATCACTAAATAACACTACAATGCCCATGAATAAGCTAGTGTACTAGTTTATAATTGCTAGAATGGATTAAGTAAAGTACTCACAGTTGGTCCACGCCACTAAGGCTTGCTAAAGATTCAAATGGAGCAGTTCTGCTTGATACTAACCCAACTCGTGTCTAAATCAATCCACTTCAGCTCAAATTAACCCATATCCAACTTTATATCTTGAAACCAGAATCAAATAAGTATAATACTTGATTGACCAAGTTTGACTAAGGATGTTTTAAAGTGAAAGCGAGTAGAGGATTATATAAGCAATTAAGCTATAGAAAAGCTTATAATAGCTTTTGAAAGTAACGAAAAACTAAAATGAATCTTAACACCGCTTATCAATATTTCTTCACGGTTGGACTTTTGTTGACCAAGCATGAACATTGCTTCAAACTTGAAATTAATACATGAAAATGATTTCAATTACTTTGGATTAACTAAAATAACAATTGAAATTACAACTTACAACTTATTTAAGACATAGAAATTAAAAACGACATACATATTGAAAATTAAACTAACTACTCCTTATTTATTCCTTCTCTTGCTCCTTTTATACACCAATCCTCTTTCTCTCTCATCTCTGAATAGTTCCCAGCAGCTATATTGACCCTTGGATTGGTTGGTAACATTTTGGCCCTTGGATTGAAATTTGGCGCCAAAAGTGTTTTGATATCTTAGACAGGGAAAAGGGTGCATTAAATGCATTTGGTACATTAGGTGAGGAGGAGACAAAGTGTGGAGTAGGGGGACAAAGTGTGGAACTAGAGGTGGTGGTGGTGGTTTTGCGAGAAGGAGAGAAAGTGAAAAGGAGGAAAGAGGTGTCTGTTTGACTTGGGGTTGACTTGGGCGATATTATGAAGGGGTCCAAAGTGGTAAGGGTCCAAAGGCTATGGCGGGGTCATGCATTGTGATAGGGTCCAAATGGGTTTAAAAGGTATTAATAACAAGGACCTTTTGCAATTCTCGAAAATTAAGTGGCGGATCTGCCAAATTTGAAAAGTTGTTCCAAGGGTTAAAAGTGACAAGTTTTAATAATATAAGGACTAAACTTGACATTTTCAAAATTCCGAGGACTAATTTTGCCAATTTTAAACTTGGAGGACCAAACTTGTAATTTTCTCAAACTTTTATATATTTTCACCAAAGGACTAATTTTGACAAGTTATGATTTTAAAAGGACCTTTGGTGATTTATCTTTGAAATTAGGACTCGGGACTATTTCGACAATTTTAGAAACTTGGGGACTTAAGCGCCAATTATGCAAACTTTGCTCATTTTCATCGATTTTGAACATTTGCATCGAAACATATAAAATGCAATTTTGGAATATTTTCGATATTTTGATGCATTCGAGCATTTTTAGGCGTTTTGCGATTGAGATAGTCCTTTTGACTTTTGGTCTTTCTATTGCAACTTTGACCTTGATTATTTTTGTTTATGTTATATAATACTTGATGCAATATATATGAATTCATTGGGTTTTAAATGTATTTTCATTGATATAAGTTTTATCAATTATTGTATAACACAAACTAAAATATTAAAGGTCAAAGTTGAAAAAGAAAAAAATCAACGGACTATAATTTTGGGACGGAGGTAGTACTAAATAACGTAAAGTCTGAGCCAAGATATGCTAAAAATAATTGGGGTGACACACTTCCTTATGGAATTTCCAATTCTGACATACTTGTTTTGTTTAATAACTATGATTGATCGACTTGTGTGATTGCCATGCTTACATTCTATTCGGTTGCTTAAATACGCTTAGAATTCACTTAGCTTATATGTATTACGAATTACCTAATTTATTTGTTTTGCCATATTTATGTTTAGTTGATCCGTTGGCTGATATGCTTGTTCACTGTTTAGTTACTTGTTTTGATTATGATATTGTTCATCAACTCCTATATGATTATGTTTCGATACTTGTATGTTTGGTTATTTATATGTGCTTGTATTTGTTCAATGATTTGCTGCTTTGCTTTGCTTTGGTTCCTTTGATTTCTGTTCCTTCTGGATATTTGATAATATTGTGTTCTGCAGGTTCCTCATTGACTCATAGACTCATTGTATTCATTCGTTACGACTTTGTTATCAGTTTCCTTTGTTTCATTTTGTATTTTTGATTATGTTTAGCTTTTGTTTTGTTATATCTGTTCACTAGGCTTTTTAAGCTCGACGCATTTCTTTTCCATGCGGCGGTACCAAGGGGATCTTTGGGCTTTGATGGGTGAGTAGGAGCTTTTGGAGTGAATCAACCCTAGTTTCCCTTATCATTTTGGATTTATTTGGAAGAACACACGTTTTGATATTTCGTTCTTTTGACATGTTGGATTTCGTATTTATTTCGAAGTCATTCGTTTATATGACTTAGTATTTTATTTTTGACTAAAATACACCGTTGGTCCCTAAACTTTGCAAGGTGCATCGTTATGGGACAAAACCCGGCCTTTTCATCGCCATAGGTCCAAACCTTGGCCATTAAATGACAGAATCGTCCATTGACCAGGATTCGACAGTCACACCGATTTCCTTCGAGGGTATTATAGACCATTCACTTTTTTGACCCAACCTTCAACCCAGGGACCAATTGTGAGTATGGCTACTAGTCGTTTCTTCCCTGATATGCTTGCATTTAATTTCGCGGGAACCAATACACCCATCCAACAAACAACTTTACCAATCACATAAAACAACATTATCCGAAAGCGATAAGCGCAAATCGAAATCAAGAATATAAATCCTCATTTCGAACTCAAAAGACCAACCCAACTTCCAACAAAACCATGTCGATCGATCGTTTTACCAACATGCGGGATGAAGTGATCACTAACATTTTGAATCGGTTGCCTTTGTTAGAAGCGGTGAGAACCTCTAGTTTAGCGTGAATCGGAGGTCTAAGTGGACTTTGCTCACCGATGTCATACTTGATGAGGATTTCTTTATTATTTAACATCTGAGTTTGATGGGAGGCTTGTTACTAGATTTTTAAATTGGCTTATGGGTCCAATAAGAAAGTTTGTTTTATTTGTAGAGCCAAGATAAATTATTGGAATAGACAACTTTCATTATGAGCAGTTCATGAGTGGCTCTTGTTTTGGTGACAATGGAATTGAGGGCGATTATTACAAAGCGGTATGGTGACGGTTCGTTCCCAACCGAACTTTACTCTGTAGTGAGTTGAAACATCTGTACTTCATGTTTGTGCTATGGCTACTTTGGAATATTTTCATGGCTTTCCAAATCTCTTGAGCTTAGAATTGATTCATGTCAATTTCTAAGCGATGCAGTTTTAGGACTTTATTCTGGTTGTCCTCACTTGAGTCTCTTAAAATGAATCGTCCTAGTACACGAGATGAGACTATGGGATATTGCAAAACTTGGGAATTTGAAGAAGTTACATTTGTCATTAAGTCGTTATAATGTTGTGACAACAATCACAACATCCGATATCTTTCACTTGACAAGACTTCAAAATCTTGAGACCGCTTACATTGGATTTTGGTGATTGCGATTAAGAACAATTCGATTTTACAACTTATAATTTAACAATGTTATAGAGATGTGTATGATGAACTTTAATCTATAAAACTTCTTGTGGTTGACACATGAAGCTAACCCTAGGATGAAGGTGCTCTTTGTTTCCTGATAAACCTTAAGGTCATCCGATGTCGATTTTGGGAATAGTGTTATGGTAGCGTTCACCATTGTAATGATTCGGTCATCTCGAATTTGAAAATCTTGGATACGAGTAAGTGTAATCTTGTAATGCATATGTATCAAATAAAACATTCCTAAATTGCCATGTTTGTGTATCTCAACACTATTTGATTTTTGGTATGCAAACACGCTTAGTGATCTACCTTTGCAAAAATATTCCTTGTTGTGAACCTGAACACATTCGACCATGGTCGACTCTGACGGTGGTGTTTGAGCTTTTCGAGCGAGCATGAATTAACTTTAATATAGTGTATACTTGCGTGTTCCGGTCGCTAAAGACAATCAATATCGAGCAAGCGATAGGAGTCATGATGGGAATGAAAATACCGAGAACAAGCGGGAATTGGCTAGGAAGTTGTTGAAACTCCACAGAGCTTCCCCGGCCGTGGTAGATTTCTTTATTGGTTGTAGTTTAAGTTTGGGTTGAATACCCTTGGACAATTAATGTTGCAAAATATTTTTGGTAATTTTATGCTGATAATTGTTTATATGGTTTAGTTAAAATTAGATTGTTCATATGTTGTTGTTTGTGCGTATGTAGGTGATGAAAGTTTGACATTCGAAAGTCAAACTTTTATTTAGCATTTAATTTGTATGTAAAGTAAAGCGCATTTCCGGTTTACTTTAGTTAGACAATACTTGAAAATGGTGAATGGGTTAACTATGAGCGAGTCGTAATGTCGGAAGGATTGAAAACCTTTGAAAGATTAAGTCAAAAGCGAGAATGGTATTTGAAGTTTGATGATAAGGATGGCTAGTGGAATGTTCAATAATATATAGAATGGTATTTGACTTTGTAAAGTCAATATTGCAAAACCATTACTCAATATTTGTTTTGGAGTGAATTGATAATTTGATATGTTTTAAGTTTGACTTAACAAAGTCAAACTTCTAATGGACTAAATAAGTTGGCAACTCGAGGGACCAATTGTATTCTAAAGTGATTATTGGGCGGGAGTTTTAAGTATGACAACGACAACCAAGACAAATTCGGGGACAGAGTGTGATAAAAAGTAACTATTAGACCCTTGACCATCTCTTACGGAGACGATATTAACTAGTGCACACGAATGATAAACTCATCTACCACTTTTCCACACACAAACAATTTTCCAATGGCATATTTCCCATTTAAACGAACTCATGGAGGTTCTTTGATTAGCAAATTTGAATGATCGTATGGCTATCGGTTTGAAGAAGAGGCGCGAAGGATTCTAAGGAAGCTAGTTCTTGATGCATTCACATCGAAGCGGGGAATCATCAGCGCGGGGGCGATAGAAGAGAATCAAGCTACGGGACCTCGTGGAATTGCGCTTGAGCGTGTGGATCTGCCGACCAAAATCGGTCGAGGCACACGAACCAACTTGCCCAACTCATACAGTTGTTGGTCAAGCGGATGAAGGTATTCGGTTCAACCAAGAGTTTGTTAAGAAAATGGTGAACATAATGCACGAATTTTTGAGTTTTCCATGGGGTAGATAAAGGCGGTCTTTTGGGTGATAGTTTTGGGAATATAGGTTGCTAAAAGGGTATGTAAATTAGATTTGATGTAGTTGGTTATGATGTTTAACATACTTTATTAATGATAAAATATCATTTGGGTTATGTGTTGTTTAATCTGTTCTTGTATTGTGATATTGGGTGTATTTTAGTGTAATTAGTATCAACAAAACCAAACATCCCTTTATATCAATAAAACCAAAGCAGGCCTTATGTCAACAAAACCAAAGCAGGCCCTTGTATCAACAAAACTTTAATCGATAAAACCAAACACTCCTTGTATCGACAAAAGCAAAGGCAATGGTTTAAAAGATGTGGTGAAAATGCAAATACTTTAGCACTAAATCATAATGTATCAACAAACATCCGCTTGGCTAAACCAACGGCCCCTTTTATCGGCAAAAGTTGTTCTGACAAAACCAAACACCTCGTATCGAGAAAAATTAGAGCGGTGGTTTCAAAACACGGGTTGAAAATGCAAGCGCTTTAGCGATAAACAACAATGTATTGACAATCGTGTATTGTAACATCTTGAATTTTGACTTACAAGTCAAACAAACTTATGAAAACCAACAAATTGTAACTTACTATTGTGGTATGACTTGGGTAAGTCAAACCTATTAAGAAATGCAAAGCGATTTCAAACACAATTACTTAAATAAGAACACAAAATTTTATTCATCGATTTCATGTTCTCAAGAACTACAAATGTTTACTATCATCTAAACATACACTTAGCTAGACCCACAACTCTCCCTATCATCGTTTTCCTTCTTTTCCTTCCTTTCCTTAAGATATTTAAACAAAATTTCCATTTTTAATCCTTTCTCCCAAATCGTTAAACTTTGATAACAAGATGTCATCCTCTTCTTCCTCTTCTTAACACCCAAATGCTTTTCATTTGGGCGATGCTTTCCTCAACGATGATAGGGAGAGTTGTGGGTCTAGCTAAGTGTATGTTTAGATGATAGTAAACATTTGTAGTTCTTGAGAACATGAAATCGATGAATAAAATTTTGTGTTCTTATTTAAGTAATTGTGTTTGAAATCGTTTTGCATTTCTTAATAGGTTTGACTTACCCAGTCATACCACAATAGTAAGTTACAATTTGTTGGTTTCATAAGTTTGTTTGACTTTGGTAAGTCAAAATTCAAGATGTTACAATACGATTGTCAATACATTGTTGTTTCTTTGCTTTCTGCGTTTGCATTTTCAACCGTGTTTGAAACCACTCTCTAATTTTCGATGCGGGGTGTTTGGTTTTCTTGTAACAACTTTTGCGATAAAAGGGGCGTTTGGTTTAGTGATACAAGCGGATGTTTGTTGATACATTATGATTTAGTGCTAAAGTATTTGCATTTCACCACATCTTTTAAACCATTGCCTTTGCTTTTGCGATACAAGGAGTGTTTGGTTTCTTGATTAAAGTTTTGGTGATACAAGGGCTGTTTGGTTTCTTTGATACAAGGCTGTTTGGTTTTTCGATATAAAGGATGTTTGATTTTGTTGATACTAATTACACTAAAATACACCCAATATCACAATACAAACAGTTAAACAACACATAACCCAAATGATATTTTATCATTAATAAAGTATGTTAAACATCATAACCAACTACATCAAATCTAATTTACATACCTTTTTAGCAACCTATATTCCCAAAACTATCACCCAAAAGACCGCTTTATCTACCCCATGGAAAACCAAAATTCGGGCATTATG
Organism: Chrysanthemum lavandulifolium; assembly: GCA_022545495.1. Classification (NCBI taxonomy): domain Eukaryota; kingdom Viridiplantae; phylum Streptophyta; class Magnoliopsida; order Asterales; family Asteraceae; genus Chrysanthemum; species Chrysanthemum lavandulifolium. The sequence continues at coordinate 111,777,299 of CM040243.1, read as the reverse complement.
TTCGCCATTTTCTTAACAAACTCTTGGTTGAACCGAATACCTTCATCTGTTTGACCAACAATCTGTATGAGTTGGGCAAGTTGGTTCGTGTGCCTCGATTGGATTTTGGTGACGCATCCACACGGTCAGCGCAATTCCACGAGGTCCCGAGCTTGATTCTCTTCTCGACTCCCTATGCTTGATGATTCTGTCTTGGATCTTTGAATGCCTTTGAAGAACTAACTTCTTCAGAATCCCTTCAAGCGACCTCTTCTTCAAACTAGATAGCCATACGATCATTTAAATTTGGCGAATCTGCAACCTCCATGAGTTCGTTTATAATGGGAAATCGCCATTGAAAAATTGTTTATGTGTGGAAAAGTGGTAGATGAGTTTATCGTTTGGTGTGCGATGGTTAATATCGTCTCGTGAAGGGCGGTCAAGAATCTAATAGTTACTTTTTTGACACTCGGTCCCGAATTTGTCTTGGTTGCCGTTGTCATACTTAAAACTCCGCCCAATAATCACTTTAGAATACACAATTGGTCCCTCAAGTTGCCAACTACGTAAAACCATTAGAAGTTTGACTTTGTTAAGTCAAACTTCTAAAACATATCAAATTATCAATTCACTCAAAACAAATATTAAGTAATGGTTTTGCAATATTGACTTTACAAAGTCAAATACCATTCTATATATTATTGAACATTCCACTAGCCATCCTTATCATCAAACTTCAAATACCATTACGCCTTTTGCACTTAATCTTCCAAGGTTTTCAATCCTTACGACATTCGACTCTAGTTCACGGTTAACCCATTCACCATTTTCAAGTATTGACTAACTAAAGTGGCTGAAATGCGACTTTACTTTGTACAATCAAATTAAAATTCTAAATGAAAGTTTGACTTCGAATGTCAAACTTTCATCACCTACATTACGCTGAAACAACAACATATGAACAATCTAATTTAAGCCAATCATATAAAAATTCGTACAAAATTACCAAAACTATTTTGCAACATTAATTGTCCTAGGGTATTCAACCCAACTTAAACTACAACCGATCGAAAATCTACCACGGTGTGGGGAAGCTCGGTGGAGTTTCAACGACTTCTAGCCAACTCCAGTTGTTCTGGTATTTTCATTCCCATCATGACTCTATCGCTTTGCACGATATTGATTGTCTTTAGCGACCGAACACGCAGTATACACTTTATTAAAGTTATTTCATGCTCTGTTTTGGGAAAAGCTCGAAACACCACCGATACATGGTGGCCATGGTGAATGTGTTTACGTCTACAACGATGGAAAATTTTTGCAAGGTAGATCACTAAGAGTGTTTGCGACTGAAAAATTAAATAGTGTTGAGATACACAAACATGGCAATTTAGGAATGTTTTATTTGATACATATGCATTCTGACATTACACTTACTGCGGTATCGGCATTTTCAAATCGGAGATGACCGAATCATTATAATGGTGAGCGCTACCATAACACTATTCCCTTGATCGACATCGGATAGCTTAAGGTTAATCGAAACATAGGCACCTTCATCCTAGGATTAGCTTCATGTATCAACTACAAGAAGTTTTAAAGATTAAATTTCATTATTGTTACACATCTCTTTAACATTGTTAAATTCTAAGTTGTAAAAGCGAAATTGTTCTTCTGGTGCAATCACCAAAATCCAATGTAAGGTTCTCAAGATTTTGAAGTCTTGTCAAGTGAAAGATATCGGATGTTGTGATTGTCGTCACAACATTATAACGACTAATGACAAATGTAACTTCTTCAAATTCCTAAGTTTTGCAATATCCCATAGTCTCATCTCGTTTGTACTAGGGCGATTCATTTTAAGAGACTCGAGTGAGGACAACCGACAATAAAGTCCCAAATTGTACCGCTTAGAAAATTGACATGAATCAATTCTAAGCTCGATGATTGGAAAGCCATGAAAATATTCCAAAGTAGCCATAGCACAAACATGAATGCGATTGTTTCAACTAACTACTGAGTAAAGTTGGGTTCGCGAGCGTCAGCGGGTCACCATACCGATTTAATAATCGGCTCCTCGATTCCATTGTCGAAAAAACAAAAGCCGCACATGAATCGTTCATAATGAAAGTTGTCTATTCCAATAATTGATCTTGGCTCTACAACGAAGACAAATTTTCTTATTGGACCCATGAGCGATTTAAAACTAGTAACAAGCCTCCCATCAAACTCGTTATGTTAAATAATAAAGAAATCCTCATCAAGTATGACATCGGTGAGCAAAGTCCACTTAGACCTCCGGTTTAGCTAAACTAAAGGTTCTCACCGCTTCTAACAAAGGCAACCGATTCAAAATGTTAGTGATCACTTCATCGCATGTTGGTATCGATCGATCGACATGGTTTTGTTGGAAGTTGGGTTGGTCTTTTGAGTTAAATGAGGATTTATATTCTTGATTTCGATTTGCGGTTTATCGTTTACGGATAATGTTGTTTTATGTGATTGGTAAAGTTGTTTGTTGGGTGGGTGTATTGGTTCCGTGAAATTAAATGCAAGCGTATCGGGGAAGAAAGCGGCTAGTAGCCATACTCACAATTGGTCCTGGGTTGAAGGTTGGGTCAAAAATGTGAATGGTTTATAATACCACCGAAGGAAATCGGTTTGACTATCGTCTGGTCGAGGGCGATTCGGCATTTAATGGCCAAGGTTTGGACCTATGGCGATGAAAATGCCGAGTTTTGTTCCATAACGATGCACCTTGCCAAGTTTAGGGACCAACGGTTTATTTTAGTCTTTATTTTATGTAGCATAAATAATTAATGAATTTTGTTAACCACAAGCCTATTAGGCGTAAAACCTTTAATTAAATATAGATATGGAGCCTACCAGTAGCAATTAATTGCATCAAGTGGAGCTGTTAAACATTATAAATACGACATACATCATACCTTGGATTGCAATTTCAAAATATATCTTCAAGTTATTTGCCTTCATCGCATAACAATGGCTAAAGTTTCGGTCAATTTTCACATAATATTTGTTCTTGTTCTTGGTATTTCAGGTACAACTTTTCATATTATATAATCAGAAGCAACATCAAACAAATTAACTATCTGAGTTAGACATGCATAAGAATCATAAAGGCATTTCATTGTGGTGGTAAAGTTCACAAACTTTGATGCTGATTTTCTTAAAACTTTGTTGATGATGTCCGTCTGCCTTTAATGTTTATTTGTTACATTAAAATGTGAAAACAAACTCTCATTTCATACTTGAAGAACCTGATCAACTACAAAAATATTTTAAAAACTTAACAGCATATCAATGAAGTATAAACCGTTTTCAATTTACAATTCCTTTTTTGTAAGCTATGAAAACATATAATTTGATGACATGATATTATATGGTAATACAAAATGATTTATTGATTACGTACCATTGTAACATAATGGAATGTAAGAGAGAAAAAAAAATGTAAATCTGAAAAGTATGCACAAATATTACCATCGTATTTATTGAAATTTGTCTACTTCCTCTTACATATACCTGCTATAAAGTGTGTTCTTTGTAGTTTACAAAATATAATGATCAATTAATGCGTTCAAATGGTATATAATGCAGTCGTTTCATTGGTGCAAACGATGGAAGAAGAATACATGGACAAACATGATGTGAATAAAAGACCGATGTGTCATTCGACAGTAGGGACTTGTGCAGCTGATTGTTACACTACATGTTGCAATGAAAAATGCCAACAAAAATATTGGGGAGTTGGCTATTGTGAACAAGTAGGCCATCTTTCAATGTGCGTATGCAAATTTTATTGCTGATATTATCCTTCAATTAAAATATATAAGTAAAATAAACAGGGAGTTATTTATTTTCGTGGTCATAGTCAACAAACCTTTTGGTCCAAGTGCTTGACGTCAGGGTGACAATTGAGTCGTGTTTGAGTTTATCTATTTGGGTTCGTGGGTTGGTTGGTTGGTATAACCTCTATCAAAACACGATTCGTTTAATAATTATGTTCAAAAAATCAACCCTAACTTAGACTTTGATAACACGTGTAATCTGTTTGTGGTCCGTTTAACTTGTTTAAGTAAATACGTCAAATGATGAATAAAGCTTGCGGTTTATCGATTCAACTAGTAAATGAAAAAATTATATAACAATCTAAACAACACTAACAATAATATACAAATAGCTATACGTCAATGTCAATATTATAATCACAATTCACTCATACGGAGTATTAAGTACATAACAAAATATATTTAATCAAATCAACAAAAACCAAATTATATATTACTTTTAGAGGCTTATACTTAAGCGGGTTCACGGTTAATTTGTTTAATACTTACATAACCAAACACAACCCGTTTATTAAACGGGTTAGACGGGTTGACATGTTTTTGACCCAACTTGTTTATCCTTAACCGAAACTTGTTTAACTTCGTGTCGAGTTCATGTTATTTATCGTGTAATATCGAAAATTGCCGCTCGGCATGTATACAAAACTCTACCAATTCGCAATAAAACTGTATATGTAAGCATTTATTTCATTTTATTTTCAATTTGGGATTTAACTTTTGACTTTTCTCCAACATTTAACTTATCTATATCAAATAATCTCACAAAATAATGGTGTATAGTGACAAATAATTATATTTGTAAATTGTGTTTTGGAGAGACCTTTGATGCAACTTATGAGTTCAATATGCAGGCATTGCGAAAAAAAATAACTTATGAGTTACAAAAGAAAAATGATAAAGTTTGAGGATTAAACAATATTTAAAATATTAATTTAGTAGAGGATGTTGTTAATATTTTTAATCAATAGTATTTTAATAATTGAAATAATTTTTTTAAGTTTTCAAGATTAAGGATTAAAGAAAATGTTGTAAATACTTTATAGATCTCTCTTGTTCATAGATCTTGAAACCATACCTATCCCCGAAGAACCAACACTTAAATAGTATAGATAGAGGAATGACTCTCTCTAGTAATTTTTTAATATGTCATCAATGTATTTTTTAAGCATTATCAATTTTAATGCATAATGTACACACTACAAAGCTTTATCAAATATATATTACACAACATTTTAATATTTCATTTATTATATTTTTGAATATATAATTTTAATGCAAAAACACATATAAATCAATAAAATTTCAAAAATGCATACTAATTACAACGTTAGAAAATATTATTAAATCGTAGAGTTCTTTTTGAACAAATGTAGACATCTTTTGAATTTTTTATAATAAAATTCACCTAAAAAAAACATATTTTATAATAATCGGGACAATGTTTTAGAAGCAAATGATGCAAATATGTAAAGTGGTAAGTTATAATTCTATAATTTTATATTTATTACATATGTTATATAATAAGAGTTATAATCTTCATATTTACCCACATGATTTTTTAAACTTTTTCTGGTTTTCTATAGTTTTAATACTTATATATTCTACATATGTGGGATAAGTATTCTAAACTGACTTTGTTTTTCCCTCCCTCTCCAAACACCATGGCACACACACATAATTATCAAGAAGTTAGGGTTTCGATTTTAGATTAATTTTTAGCTAGGTTTAAACAAGAAGATACTATAATAAGCTCAGAACCACGTTTTTAGGGTTTCTCCAAAATCAATTCGAGGTTCTAAGAATTAACCGAGGACATCTTACGGGAGCTTGTCTTAGTATTCAAGCGTTTTGAAGTGAGTAACATAGATATAACTAGTAACAGGTTAATAGTAATCCGTTAGAGGTACTATATATTCTATGACTTATATGTATTGTTGGTGGTTATTCCGAGCAGAGTTAAGACAATCGTGTTACAATGCAATACCACTAGGTGGTTACGGATATCACTTGGAATCGTGTGATCACTTTCCAAAGTAAACTATTCGACCCTATGTTGGGTTACGAATATCTACTTGGGATAAGACCAAATGTTAGTTATTGAAATAGGCACAAATCAATAACCCTTGCGCATATAAGTGTTTAAGATTTGGTTTGTTTCTCACGGTATTGTACTTTTTGATGTGTCTTGGTGAAGATGTCACTCTCTATTTATAGTAGAGAACACTCAACACTAATCAATGGACATTATGTTTGATTAATGGCCAATTAATCACCCATAATAAACCTCCATTATCATAGAAATAGTGGTTACATGACCAATTAAGCGTGGTCATAAAGCGGCCATAACTGACCAATTGAATGAGTGAAACATACAAATATATCATTTAACACTACCAGTGAAACCATTACACTAGCAAGGAATAGAACACTACCGGTAGGAACCATCGGCATGAACCATTACACTAGCAGCTGGAACAATATACACTACCAGCAGGAACCATCAATTATTACATTAACAATAGTAACCAATACACTAGCAGTACAAACCACTATTGAGTCAGGGTGTTCAGGGACCTCATGGGTGTACACTCCGTACCTCCTCACCCAAAGCTAGGTGTGAACTAATCCCATGAGTGCACTAAATTTTCCAACAATCCTCCCCAATTTAGTTCACTTCCTTTGCAGAAAAACAAACATCAAACCAAACATGTGCATAAGCGAAAATATCACGAGTTGAATTTCCATCTTAGTAAATTACACGTTCAAATATTAGAGAATCGAAATGTTCTAAAATTGAACCTTCAACCCATTTGAATACATGAAGATAAAATACACACAAATTTTCAAACACTTAGGCGCTCGACACTTTACAAGCCATGTGTCCATATCCAAATTCATAAATGTTGTAAGGCCAAAGTCCAAAAGCTCCTCAGCGGCAAAACTTCAACATTCACATAGGTGGTTCCTCTTTATTCATGCTCCTGCCAAGCAATTTGTCAAAGCCAATTAACCATTAAAAAATAAAGACTTCATCCTCCTTTTCAGTGGTTACGAGCACAACCTTGGGATGTAAATAAAACATGTGCTCGATCCATTGAATGTTCGACTTTCCACATTGAACTCGGCTCCCAAGTTTCCTTAGGAGGAGTTGGGTGTCTTAGCATTCGGTGACTAAGTTGGACTTAAACCCATCCCTTGAGACCTTATAACCAAGTCTCTAGCCAAACCCTTCGTCAAGTGATCGGCTAAGTTTTGTTGAGATCTAACAAACTCTATAGATACCACCCCATTCATGATAAGCTCATGAATCATGCTATGCACGACACCTAAGTGTCTAGACTTCCCATTGTACATCGGCTATAAGCCTTTGCCAATATAATTTGCACTATCACAGCGGATAGAAATAGGTGCTATAGGTTTGAGCCACAATGTAATCTCGGAAGCAAGTTTTTCAACCATTCAACTTCTTTACCGGTATTTTATTAAGGCCACAAATTGATTCCATTGTTGGTGGTGATGCAAGTTTGCTTCTTGGATGCCCAATTGCACTCCACAGTAGGAATACCCGGCCCTATTAGGCGAATTGTCTTGATGTTCTTGATCCAACTTGCATCGATGTATCCTTCTATCTTGAAGGATAACGTTATATGAATACTATAATCCATAGTTCTCTTGGATACTTGATACCCTTTGAGCGCTTGCTAGTGATGTGTATCGGGATTACTAGTATACTGCTCAATTTACCATTTGCAAAAGCAATATCGGGTCTTGTACAAGTCATGGCATACATCGAGGCGACCAATTACCTAGAATACTCAAGTTGAGATCTGACCTTGCCTTAATTAGGCATCAACTTCTCACAGTATCCATAGGTGTACTCATCGAGTACAATCAAAGTAATTGAATTTCCTCGACACCTTCTCAATATAATGAGGCCGAGAGATAGAAATTCTTTTACTTTCATGTTTAATCCTTATACCAAGGATAACATCGGCCTCCCCATGTCCTTCATGGAGAACCTTTGATGACAAAATTCCTTTGTCGGTCAACTGATTTTGGTCGGTGCGAAGATCAACATGTCATCAACATATAGGCAAATGATGACTCTTTTGCAGTTTCATCAAATTTGCTATATACACATTTGTCGACTGGTTAAGAACATAACCACTAGACAAAACCACTTCATCAAATTTTGATGCCATTGCTTAGGTGCCCTTGATCCATAAAGAGACTTAATCAATTTACACGCTGTTTTTATTGTCGGGCATGATGAAGCCACGAGGTTGGTTCATATAACCTCCTCTTCCAATTCACCCATTCAAGAAAGTGTCTTCACATCCATCAAGATTAAGTGATTTTATATTTTAGATACACATGTACAACAACTAGTGTTTACATATTGGCTCAACAAGTTTAAGTACCCATAACCAAAAATACCCATAGGCAAAGGAGCGGACCACGGATCCCTAGCTTTGTGCTAGCGGATCCCATTGGAAGCGGATCCGTAGGATCCGGGAAACAATAGGTTTTTTCTTCTATAAATAGTGAGCCATTTCTTCATTATTCCTCACCCTCTCTAACATACTTTCTCCCCGAGTTAAATTCACTAACCATAGATCCAAGAGATCTATGTTTGTAGTTTTGTTTTGTGTGATCTTTAGGTTCCTCTTAGGAAGATCACCACCTTGAAGTCGAGCAAGCTCAAGTCCATGAGTTGCCAAGCTTCCTCATCATCAAGGCTATTGAAGTCCTCTTGTTGATGATCCCTCTTTATTCAAAGAAGCGTAGTGTTAAAGACATTAGTGAAAGATGTCTCAAGTGTCAAGACGAAGATATTAGTGAAGGGTATCTATCGTCAATAGGATAAGCACTTGTGGTAGGTGCTTAGAAGTCAAGACAAGAAGCATTAGTGAAAGGTGCTTAGAAGTGAAGACACAAGACATTAGTGAAAGGTGTCTTGTAGATCTAATCAAAGACATTAGTGAAAGGTGTCTTGTAAATCTAATCAAAGGCATTAGTGAAAGGTGCCTTAGATGTACATTCGATATGGTGTGCTCATGTACTAGATAGACTAGCATTAGATCCAAGGATATTGATGTCCTTGATGATGTTGTAAAGGAGTAGATCTCCTTTGGGATTAGTCGTTGGTGTAGTGTGGTAGTAGTTCCTCCATTGCAATGGAACTAGGTACTTAGCCTAGTACCTAATAAAGGGTAGGCGACGTTGTGAAGGTGTAGTTCACCTAAGGTGTGAAAGAACTCGTGGTTAGCCTAGCAACCGTATAAAGGGTAGGCGACGTTGTGTTAGGTGTGGTTCGCTTTGGTGTGAAAGAACTCGGTATTTAGCTTTGTACCGAAAAGACTAAGCGACGCGTGAAGGCTTCTCCGCCATAAGGAGTTGGTGTAGTGCTACGAACTCGAGTAGGTGACTCTGGGAGTGGAGTAGGCACGGAAGGTTTTGTAATCGAACCACTATAAATAACATGTGTCGTGGTGATGTGCTTCTACTCTTTATCTTTCATTATATGTTTATATATCTATCTATCAACGTCCAACATAAACAACCAAATAGATTGACATAAGTCGATCTAAATATTTAAAAGGAAGTTTTAAATTGGTAAAACTATTCAACCCCCTTCTAGTTTTCCAAATTGAACCAGAACCAAGTTTCTTAAAGTATATTGTACTTTAAAGACTTGATACGATCCGTGTATGTTTGAAAACTACAAAGAAGAATTTTTTAAATCATTTTGTTGGACATTGATAGATGATTCTAACAATATTCCGTTCTAGTAATTTTCATGCTAGAATTTTCCAAAATCGTCATTCAAAGATGAAGTCAACATTCAGGAAGGATTCTTAAAGTAATCACAACTTAAGTACATCAAGTACAAAGGATTACTTTAAAAGCTCATGAAGTATCTTTGGTTTTATACCAAATGAAAAGCATAAAGGTATGTTCTACTTTTCATTAGATAGGATACTTGAGTTCTACTTATTTTCACAAGTACTACTTTGATTATTATAACACTAAGAGCGTTAGAAGTCTCTTTCGTCACTCTTCCACCTTTCTCGTCATCGAATAATATTTTTTAACGCCGTCATCACATCCTCGATATGAGATTCATCAAAAGTCATTATTCAAAACAATCGTCATCTAAAACCTCCGAACTATTTTTTTGTAAGCTATTCCATAAGCATACTACAAAAATAATGTCAAACAACCTCTTTTATGTTCATAGTAGCGGATCCTCTAGTTGTACTAGCCGGATCCCAAATACAAAGGATCCGGGAACCGTGGAATGTAACTCGCCATACGCTTTCAAAATCACCACCGATCTTTTTCCTCTAGTCTCATAACACAAAACGACCAAGCCACCGCATCCATCCTCATCTGGCTTTCATAACCTCAAAGTATTTCTTCCTAGAACACCATTGTAAGTAATTACATTAACTTGTTCTAATTTTCATCATCTTCATTCTAGGGTTTATGGTCCCCTAAATTATAATCAAATTAATTTAATTAGGATTTTTCAAATTAATCATGAAAAGGGGCTTTTTAACTAAATCACATTGAGTTCACAACATTGTTAATACAAATCATAAACCATAAACCCATTTCCAACTAATTTTACCTAATTGGAAAATTTGTATTTCTAGGACCAACCAAGCCCAAAGCTACTCAACAAGATCATCATGACACCGCCCACTATCTTACTCACTACTATCGTAAAAGGGTCCGACCAAAACTAACCGTAAAATTTTCAAAAGCCTCACAAAACGACTTATTCACAAAGGTCGTGTAGTCAAGGAATGTTTCCTTGAAGATACCGACACTGCTCAAGTTTTCTCGACAATCAACTTTGATTGTCTTCTTGACATTGATGAACAAATTTGTCCGGTTTTCATTTTGAGTTTTACAAAGCTTTAGGATCATTAGAAACACCGATAATAGCATCTCAATCGCCTTTATCATCAACACACAAAACTTCACTCTTCCTCTCAACACTTTTGCTCAAATTCTTCGCATTCCTTGTGAAGGAATTTGTATGTACTCAAGATTGGGCAATTAATGCTCAAACCTTGCACTTGATCCTAAGCCTCTTTACAACACTCCTCTCGACAATCCGAAACCATTCGCGATACTATCTTTAAAATTAGGACCGACCAATCTTGTTACGATCGTAATAAAAAGCTAATTCACCGTAATCCCTTTAAAATGGAACTTTTGAAATGCATCCCATGTTTAGAAATGGGAAGAAATCCTTAGAGAAAACATCATTAGCCTAGTTGGAAACAAAGATCATCCAAACGCATGCCTTGTGCAAATAATCTATTGTCTTATCCTTTTATTGTCGGGCATGATGAAGCCACGAGGTTGGTTCATATAAACCTCCTCTTCCAATTCACCATTCAAGAAAGTCGTCTTCACATCCATCGATGAATAATCGGTTGTGAATTGATGCCAAAGCAATCGGCGATCTTATAGTCGATACGAGCCACATGGGCATAAGTATCAAAATAGTTTATTCTTGACTTTTGTTTAAAGACACAATGACTAGTCTAGCCTTGAACTTTTCAATAGTTTCATCTACCTTCATTTTCCTTTTGAAAATCCATTTGCAACCCGCAGGTTTGCAACTTTGGTGGTAGGTCGACCAACACCAGTGTTGTTGCCCATGATGGAATCCATCTCATCATTAATTACTTCTTTCGAGCAATATCTTGGGACTTCATTGCTTCTTCAAATGTCTTGGGATCATCCTCAACAATGAAGCAATAGGAGTATTGGTCTAAGACCTCATCCGCATTCCTTCAACTAAGTATAGTTGAAACTCGAGTCAAATGACTTTGGAGTCGACCCTTTACTTTTCTATGCATAATTAAGTTCGGGTTGTTGAACCACAACCTCATCGGGGACCTCGATGGTATTTCATCGTGGACCTACGATACACAAGTGTCATGAGTTCCATTAGGAATCCTCGACATGGTCAAGGAGTGATGAGAATCTTTTCTCATCAAAGATTGCATCCCTTGATTCAATTATGGAGTTAATTGAAACATATTCATTAGGTTCAATGACATAGAACCTAAAAGCCTTGGAATGCTCGAGATATCCAACAAAGATGCATTCAATGCCTCTTTCACCCAAAGTTTTCAACTTTGGATCGTGGAGTCTTACAATGACCCTACAACCCCAAACCACGAGATAGTTCGGGTTGGGTTTCCTTTTAGTCCGAGTTCATAAGGGTAATCTTGTTCCTTTTGTTGGGAACCCTATTTAATAAATAGCAAGTCGTCAACATAGCTTCACCCCAAAACCCTTGACTCGATCCCGAATAGGACAACATGGAATTAACCATCTCCTTGACACCTTTTTTCCTTTAAAAAATACCATTTTCTTTGAGGAGTATAGGAGTAGTCGTTTCATGGATTATACCAACATCGAAAATACAAAGTATCCATGTACTCACCTCCCTATCGGTCCTTAATCTTTTGATCGGGGACCCAAGTTGTAATTGAACTTGATTTTAAATACTTTAAATTTATCTAATGCTTCATCCTTAGTATGTAACAAAGACATAACAAAACCTAGAAGCATCATCAATAAATGTCACAAAGTATTTATTATTCCCCAAAGAGGGAGTGGCATGCAAATCACACAGGTCACTGTGTATTAGCTCCAAGAGCTTAGATTTACGTTTATCACCCTTAAAGGGTTTATTAGTTATCTTGGTCAACATGCAAGTATCCTTAGACATATCTTGCATTCTTTTATAGTGACATGGCCAAGTCTAGCATGCCAAAGGGTAGAGTCAGTCAGGTCATTGGTGGTCACAAAGGCTGAATTAACACTATCAATGGCAATATTAAGCCTGAACATTTGATTACATAAATATCCAAAACCAATAAACACACCATTTTTAGACAAGACAAATTTATCAGATTCAATAACTTGTTTATATCCATGATTATTCAAAATATTACTTGAAACCAAGTTCTTCCTTATATCAGGAACATGAATAACATTAAACAAAGTTACAATCTTTCCAAAACTAAATTTAAGATCTACACAACCATGACCATGTACCAAGGTTTGTTGACTCATTTCCCATGTGAAGAATAGAACCATCATTCGTTGACTCATAAGTCTTGAACCGACTTCTATCTTTGTACCCATGAACTGTTGCACGAGTCAACCCACCACGCAACATCATCATCATGCATAATAAGATTGGATACATATGTAACATAATGAATCGAAAAGACTTATTAAACATATTCGACCTTTCGGTGAGTTGGTAGAACCACCACTTGAACCATTAGTGCACGATCCATTGGCTTTACCACCAACCGTAACACCCTTGCAATCCCTTTTAATGTGACGGTTGCCACATTTCCAACAAGTAGGTGTTGCCTTCTTGTTAGGATTTGCCCTTGTGTTGTCATGATATTTGCGTTTGCCTTTGTTGTCATTGTACCGGTGGGTTGTTATGCTCCACCATATTGACAACAGATGCACCGATAGCATTGCTACTCTTTGGCTTGTCATTATCACGCACCACGAGAGATTCCTCAATGCGCAGATGATCGCCCAACTCAACGAGTTAAATCCTCTTTCTTATGTTTCAAGGTATGCTTGAAATCTTTCCAAGAAGAAGGAAGTTTATCAATAACACAAGAGACCTAAATAGCCTCATCCATGTGCATATTATGTTGTGTAAACCTTCCAAGTATCTTGAGAAGTTCATTGTATTGTTCCATGGTGGTCTTGAATAAGTCACTTTGTAATATGAAATTACTTACAAGAAACTTCTTACTTGATGTATCCTCAGCCATATATTTGGCATCCAAGGAATCCCACAGTTCTTTGGAAGATTCAAAATTCTGATAAATGTCAAATAGAGAATCAGACATACCATTGAGAATTAAGCCTCTACAAATGTAGTTATCATTCTCCCATTTGCTCCTACTTTTGATTTGTTCCACAATAGCATTATCCCTATCATCAGGAATAGGAGTGGTTAACACATACACCACGCTCATGATGGAAAGCAAGAAGTGCATCTTCTTACGCACCTCCTAAAGTCCACCCTTCAAACTTGTCCACTTGGAAAGTTTGAAGCCATGTGTTCATTGCGGCAACAACCATTGATTATCACATATAGTTTACTTTGATTGTTGGTGGTTATTCCGAAACAGGTTAAGATAATCGAGCAACCGCAATACCACTAGGTGGTTACTGGATATCACTTGGAATCGTGTGTTCACTTTCCAAACTAAACTATTCGACCCTATATCCGGGTTACACGAATATCTACTTGGGATAAGACCAAATGTTAGTTATTGAAATAGGCACAAATCAATAACCCTTGCGCATATAAGTGTTTAAGATTTCAGTTTGTTTCTCCTGGTATTGTACTTTTTTCAGTGTGTCTTCAAGCTGAAGATGTCACTCTTTATTTATAGTAGAGAACACTCAACACTAATCAATGGACATTATGTATGATTAATGGCCAATTAATCACCCATAATAAACCTCCATTATCATAGAAATAGTGGTTACATGACCAATTAAGCGTGGTCATATAGCGATCATGTGACCAATTGAATGAGTCAAAGTCGTTACAAATTTATCACTTTGCAACACTACCAAGCATGAACCATTACACTAGCGGCGAGAGCAACACTACCAAGGGAACCATCGGCGGGAACCATTACACTAGCGGCGGGGAACCATATGCACTACCAAATAGAACCATCAATTACTACATTAATGTAGTAACCAATACACTAGCGGTACAAACCACTATCGAGTCGGGTGTTCGGGGACCTCATGGGTGTACACTCCACCTCCTCACCCAAAGCCATGTGTGAACTAATCTCACAAGTGCACTAAATTTTCCAACATGTATAAGTTTTATTACATGTTTTATTAATACATTTATGTTGTGTATTCATATTATATATTGTTAAGAGTTTATTGATTGTATTGTAAATGTATGTGCGAAATAAAGTGAACGGGTCAAAATAGCCCGTAACGACCCATGTGGTACTAGTTATGTGATTTTAGTCAAAATTGCCTCTTTTCACTTGTTTAGCGCCCTAAGTGACATTATGTGCTATTATGTGATCACACACGTGTTCCAGACAAAGTTGGAACTTAGACCTTCTTAGTGGAGAATCGAGCCTCAGATTACTAGAGGTTCCAATAATGGGACTCAGACATCCTATATGGATGATTAATACGTATATATGTTTCGTCAGTTATGTATAGCACAAGTAGTATTGAAAAATCTCCAAAGATGAGACTTGAAATCATAAGCGGACAATTAGTATGTTTATGACAAGTATAAGCTTTTTAAGCTTATGTTGGAGTAGTTTAGACTACTAGTGCACGTAAGGTGCAAAAATATATGTTTATGTGAAATTAGCGATGTTATGGGTATCCTACAGAAAAAGCTCATATGAAGCAACATATTATAGTTCGTTATGTTTACTTCCGATTATATATGTTATCTCACTAAGCTATTGCTTACGTTGCCTTCATATGTTTTTGTTATAGGTGAAGCTAGTGGTAGTGCGTCCAAGGGTAAGAAGACCGAGATCTAGTTCCCGGTATAATTCGTGGGTATGGAGCCTTTTCCCTTACATGCTCTTGTACCAAGAAACGCCTTAGGATGTCATGATTATATGTTTAACTATGTATATTAAACTTTGTGTGATAAACAAGTAGTTAAGTAGTGTTTTCTAAAGCTAAAAGGGTATTTGGCATAGTGCCATTGTTACCCTTTTTTGACCCGTTTGACATATATCCGGGTGTAGTCATATTGTAAAATGTATGCACAGTTTTAGTTTAGTAATGATATGTGTTTCGAGTTTTGGCTAAGAAAAATTGGTTTATAAAGTGGTGATGTCGCGAAATTAGTGCGAGTGTGCAGAGTGGACCATCTGTTAGTATGGTATAAGTCCATCTGATAGTATGCTCAAAATGCATTTAGGTAGTTTCATAAAAATGACCATCTGTTGTATGCAATTTTGCATCTGATACAGTATCTTATCGAGGAAAACCATACACTCAGATACTATTTTAGCATGATAGTATGCTCAAAAAAAAAAAATAAATAAATAAATAAAAATCTTTGTATGAGCGTTTCACATGCGGAAATTTAATGAAAATGTGATAGCCGTTTAAATGAGGGACTACCCGTGTTACTAGTTTTGAGTTAAGGACTAATTTTTTTTTTTTTTTTTTTTTTTGCAAAAGTTAAGGACTATCACTGCAAAAGAAAAGTAAAGATATAATACCTGCAAAGTGCAAGTCAACGTTAACTACAAGAACCATTTGTGTAATTTACTCTAAACTCTGTTCAAAAAAAAAATTTACTCTAAACACTATTAAAAATTTATCATAGTAAATGCTCTAACGCCTAAGTATTATGCTTTTTTTTTGCATAAGAGTATTTGTAAGAATAACTCTACACATCACGTGTACCACCCTTTAAAACTGAAAGAAGGTGATGTGTTAGCGATAAGTTTAGATTTATTTAAATAATAACATTTTATGAAATAAATATCGTTTGTTAGATGAAAACAACTTAAATGTCTTATAAATAAACATGAGTTCCGCAAATAAGCGAAATAAGGGCCCGTTTGGTTTGTTCTTTAGGAATGATGATGGGTATCGGTTTGGAATGATGTGGAATGATGAATGGGTAAGAAAAAATGTATCATTCGATTGTTTATGTTTGGTTGATATAATATGGTATGAAAAAGTGTATAGATATTTGAATTTTGTAGTGGAAAAAGAGTAGTAGAATGGATTTCATAGACAATAATTGGTGTGTAATGAATCTATGGTATGATATATCCATTTCATTCTACCACAAACAAAAAAAAAATAAACACCATTATGACTTTGAAAGTCGTAGTCCATTCCCATTATGGGAACCAAACGAGCCGTAATTGTTAGTCCGTTTTTTAGAAGCGTAATGATATAGGCAAAGTTGAATATAGATCTCAATTTATCATACATCAAATAAACCAATCATATTCAATCAAATTTCTAATTAAAAAAAAAAAAAAAAAACCTTTGAATTTTTTCAAAATTAAACATCTCGCAAACCGTTAATCGTTACGAGAAAAAATCATACTGTCATGACGAAATTAAATTATTTTTCATAAATATGCACTTTCATATATTTTTAACAAAATTTTGGCCTAGAAAAATCATATGTGATTTGTGTAAATCACATGTGATTCGATTTTCAAATCACAATGATTTTCTCAAATCATATATGATTTATAAAATCATATATGATTGAGAAAATCATTTGTGATTTGTAAAAATCGAATCACATGTGATTTTCGAAAATCATATGATTTACAAATCATATGTGATTTTTCCGGGAATTTTTGAAAAAAAAGTTTGTCGAAAATATAGAGCTGCATATCTATGAAAGATAGTTTAATTCTCGTCGATGATGATATATTTTTATAGTTTGAAGATTTATCGTTTGCAAGATATATTATTTTTTTAAAGAAAATGTGAAAAATATTTTTTTATTAATTTTGATCAAAATAGATGGCTAAGATTAATTTATTAGATCTATGATAAATATGAGATCTGTATTGATCTCAACTCAACAAATATATAAAACCTAAAAGGATAAAAAGAAAAAAAACAATACATGATACGAGTTGAGATCAATATAGATCTCATATTTGCCATAGAACCAATAAATCAATCTTAGCCATCTATTTTTGATCAAAATTAATAAAAATACTATTTTCACATTTAAAAAAAACAACATATCTTGCAAACTAAAAAAATACTGTGATCGTGGCGAGAATTAAATTATCTTTTATAGATATACAATTCTATATTTTCACAAACTTTTTATCAAAATTCCGCCAGGAAAAATCGCATGTGATTTGTAAAATCATATATGATTTTCAAAATCACATGTGATTTGTAAAATCAAATCATATATGATTTTACAAATCACATATGATTTACAAAATCATATATGATTTGTAAAAATCGAATCACATATGATTTTCACAAATCATGTATGCTTTTTCTGGGTCGAAATTTTGAAAAAAAAAATCGTGAAAAATATTTAGAAATGCATATTTATAGAAAGATAATTTAATTTTCGTCGCGTTGGTATAATTTTTTTTCGCATAACGATTAACGGTTTACGAGATATTTAATTTTTAAAAAAAGGGTGAAAGTTTATTTATTTTTTTTATTAGAAAAATAAATGGTTATGATTGATTTATTGAATCTATGGTAAATTTAAGATTTATATTGAACTTTTGTCTACATGACACCCAACCACAACTAAATAGTAGTTGCCTAGCGGCTGGCTATGGTTCGGCTATTGTAACGACATTATTATTTTCTTTTAATTTTTTTACTTGTTGAACTTTTAAAATATACATTTATCCCTCTGAACCTTAAGTCTTTTTGAATAGTATGAAACTTTATATCTATGTTACGCTTAGCATGTATACTACCGTAAAAAATCGGAGTTTATAAAACCTTTTTTCAATACAAATAACTTAGAGGAGCTAAAATCGACGCAATAATAAATTCATTTTGACGTCAGACTTTTATATCGAAGTCTCTCGCAGCAACACGCGGGTTAGAGTACCCTCGTTTTATATAAAATGGAGGATGAAGTGAAGTTGTGTGGTTCCACGAGAGGAAGTGCATTCGTATGCGGAGTGGAAAATTGCTTTGTTTCTAAAGGGTGTCGAATCATAAGTTATTAAAACAGATTTGAAAACAATCTTTTGAAGTATAATCCGGTTCATTAGAAGGTACTGGTGCTTGTGCATAATCAAAATCCAATATTTGAGTCACTTGTGATCGTTATGTACTTTGATGATGCATGTTTGGCAGGGGTTTCCCATTCTGCCGCATGATTCTTGAGACAAAGTACGTTGTTGCTCCATTTTGGGCCAAATACATCGACGCTCATTTGATTCACAATATGGTTTCTGCCCAAGTCCTAGATATGAGTATGAATACATATTAAGTATCATGACTAGTTCGAAAGCTTATTTAAAAACAAAATGGTATAATTTCATAAGAGTTCTAAATGATGAAGGATGAAAAAAAAACTTATTTTGTTTTCCTTATTACGGTATAAAAATATTTAA
Source organism: Chrysanthemum lavandulifolium (assembly GCA_022545495.1). Taxonomy (NCBI): domain Eukaryota; kingdom Viridiplantae; phylum Streptophyta; class Magnoliopsida; order Asterales; family Asteraceae; genus Chrysanthemum; species Chrysanthemum lavandulifolium. The sequence goes on along the minus strand of CM040243.1, from coordinate 111,758,278 downwards.
ACTGGAAAATATACATAAGCATAAATGCTATGCTCGAACAATAAATTCCAACCATTAACTAAAAAATGTTGCTTTCCTAATTACTCTTTCGCCTTAAAGGCTATATGAGTTTCTAGCAACTATAAGTATGCATATACATTACATTCTCACCATTGCAAATATACATTACATTCTCACCATTGCAATTCCCAAACATAGTCATTTAAGTGATCTATCATAAGTACCGGCATGGCTAAACTGATGACCATGTTTCACATCATCTTAACTCTTAGTGTTCTAGGTATGAGTTTTTGTTTCTGTATCATTTTTATGATATTTATACTCTTTTCATCATCTTAAAGTTCTAAACCTTGCTAACATTTTACAAAATGTATTAATTTTCATACCGTACTAAGTTTTCTAGTTCCGGTCTCTTTATAAAACGTGAAAAATTTCTTGCAATATAATATACAATTGTTTTGTTACTAATTTTTATATTTTAAAGTTTTCTGTTTGGTTACTGAGTGACAGTCATTTTGGGAAAACCACGAGTATCTACACAAAAACTTTCACCATCCTTCAAGTCATTGTTAAAATTCTTTAAAAGCCTTATTTGATAATACTTGCAGTCTTTGCAATTTGTTTTGTAACATTTTGTTGTGATGAACCAAGCTCAGTTGATCATTTGGGCTTTTTTTGAAGCTTAGGGGAGGTTTTACTCTGGGTTTGAGTCTCGCAAGAGACAAAAAATTCAGGTTTTCCTTTTATTGTGAAACCGTGAGTTTTAGGGGTTTCCCTTCGCGGGTATAGATGCCTTAAGTATATAGATTTTAAGTGTGGTACCATTTAAAAAAAAAAAGATTGTTGTGATGCAAACAAGGTATAAATCTATATACTTAAGGCATCTACTATAGTAGACTTTTACAAAAGTTTATAATTAATTAATGTCATTAATTCTTAAACCTTTTTGATTGTACAAATTTATTTCCACTACACACGCATAAACTTTTTAAAGTTTTATAAACATCACCTATATGTCAAATGCATTAAATTGTGAAGGTGTTCAAGATATTAGATTTTTTCATACCAAAGTAAGCATTAAATATGTTTCCATGGTAAATAAAAGTATAAACCTCTTCATCATATTATAAATTATTTTTATAAACAACCATATTGGATGCTTTTATTGTCAACAAATTATTCATCAAGATAGTTAATTTAAAAATCAAATCGGTGTCTGTTACAAATTCTCATCTACAATCTTAAGCACACGAATTTTGATTTTTGTAACTATAAATTGTTTCTCTTAATTTGGTTTAGAGTATTTATTATGCGGATCTTTTTTAATCTTTGAAAAACACTCGTTCTTACAACATATTGCAGGAATAGTTTTCGCGTATACGGAAGAACTATCTTCCATCAAAGCTGGAGTTCATCCAACCGGTACATGTAATAGGTCATTAGGGCCTTGTGCATACAGGCATTGTTATACAGATTGTTGCGCCTTCAAATGCAAACAACAATTTAATGGAGTAGGGATATGTGCTAATGTTGGTCGTGCTTTATATTGTCAATGCACATATCCATGTTAATTGTTTATGCAACAAAGATATCAAATTACGTTTTAACATTAAATTTTTCGTATTAAAGGCCTTTGTTTTGTGATGGCGTGATGTGCATAGATATTTGGATAATATTGCAATTGTGTAAATTTAAAGATTTGTGAGAAGTGAACACTATTTTCTCTTCACAGCATGTGTGATAACAATCAATCACAGTAATTATTTATTACCTTCACAGAGGAAAGAAGTTGTGATACTTTATTTTTGGGTCGATTGCGTATATCCACACAAAACTTGCATATTTGCATATATACCCAAAACATCTTAAAATCGTTGTACATCATGCAATAAAACTTGTATTATGGAAATATGCAAGTTTTAAGTTTTAGTGGTATATATGATTCCTTATTTTTAATAAAGAAGCGAATAACACGCACTCGTTACTTTCTTTTAGAGACTCGTGAAGTCGTGATTTCGTTTATGTGTCACTGGAACAGATAAAAGAACAAGTATACTAATGCACTGGTGCTAGATGTTGAATATCTGTATTGTGTGACTGAGGATGAGTTATAAATAGGTTGAGAAAGTGTTTTTTTTCATCGATGTGAAATGTCAAAAAAGGGTTGTAATTTTCAATAGCTTAATGCATTAGAGATGCTCTAACACAAGTCTCACTTTTATACGAAAAACCCTATTATAAAATATACTACTAAACCTCAAATTTGAACAGGGCAATAGCAAAATATTACGGAGTCCTTTAGACATTAAGCCCAAACAGTGGATTAGTGGACCATTGGGCACATTGTCATTGGTTGAAGTGTGGTATTGTCCGTTTGGTGTAAGGGCTCCGTAGTACATGAAAATGGTGTTTTATTAAGTGGTCACGTCAACCTTCTGAAAAAAAAAGATTTTACCTGGTTTGAGTTTGTGTGGTGGTAGGTTCAAATCCCGTGAATTAATCGGTCGAAAAGAGCGGAAATCATGGTTACCAAAAAAAAAAAAAAAACCGTAAACCACCTAATTTAGGTAAGATAAAAGCAAAGTTTAGCATGTTTAAACAACCTAATCTATGTACAATATTCACGAGGAATCTACACAAGAAGCTTCTTGATTGTACTATCTCTTTGACATTAACCCTTATAAAAAAAAAAAGACAATGTACTTGATAACCAAACGCGGATTACCAATAGAGAACCAGGTTTTTTAAAGGTTGTGCTCTTATCAGAATTACGCGAACATGTTCTGCTAGATCTTAGTCACTTAGTGATACAGGTACGTTTGTTTGTACCTTTTTGTTTTCTCTTTTGGCCATGCATGAAAGGGCTGTTTACTTCCTATGTTTTACATGGTTAATGTATTTAAAGCTCTTTTACTTATGATATATCTACTCTAATTGTGTGTGTTTTGATTGTTAAAATTGATGCTTCGTCATGGATTTGAAAAAAATAGTTGTTGTTTATGTGATTTTGTCACAATTATGTCTATATAATGTTATTGTTCCATTGTTAGTGTTTTCATACGAAGAAATGTTTGTTCGTGATTTTGTCATCTTCGTCATGGATACTGTTATTGTTCCATTATTTAGGTTGGCGAAGAAATGTTTGTTCACGATAAAGTACAAAGTTTTGAACTGATTTAAAGACCTTTCAGGTATTGAAAATGGAGTTGGAGTGAATTGGTCGTTATGTTTAGCTAACAGCTTATTTTTTATTTTCAAAAAGAACACCAGAGTGTTTAACTTATTTCTAATATCAAATCATCAAAATTTGGATTATGCTCTGGAGAATCCCCTTACAGATGTCAATGATGTTGACAGGTACTTTTTGAGCTGAGGTTGCGGTTGACTAAAGATTCATTTAAAGGCGTCAACATTTCTTTTTTGTAGGATGATGTTACAAGTTTTAAGATACTTTGAGAATACTTACATTTTGTTATTGCAAAATTTTTGCTTGGTATCATAGATTGCATCGTACAAACTTACATATATCTAGAGCATCCGGTGTGGGTGTCGTTGTTTCCTTCGTCGTCCAAGTCATCACCTCGCCGAGCTTCGTTGTGACACCGTGGAACCTCGCCGAGGTTCGTCGTTGCGTTCCAAATCGTGGAGACGACGAGGCTTGCACCTGACACAAAGCAGAATAACGTATTGTTTTTTCTTTTATATTTTTTATCGAGAGCTTGAGATGAAAATGTGTGTAAACTGTGTGTGTGTGTGAATATGTGTGCAGGAAGATGAGATGAAGATGACAATGTTTATTATTATTTATTTATTTTTTTTTTTTCAGTTTTTTTTTTTTTTTTTTTGAATTGGGCTGCAAATGTTGAAAGATGTATGGGACTTGGGCTGGCAAATGGGTATTTGGTCAAGGTTTACCTCACAGTCTCACACTTTTGATTTATAAAAGTGCTCGTGTTTTAATTTTTTTAATAAAAATGTTATTTATATTTTTATAAAAATTTTAATGTATTTTAATTATTAATGAAATAAATTTAGTTTATTTGAAAATTGAATAAAAAATAAAGTGGTAGTGGTACTTTTGAATGAAGAGGTTGAGGTTTGTTATGAGTGAGGAGGGGTTTGTTGTGGTTAGTTGTGGAAAAATGGGATCTTGATGTGGTAAGACGACGGCGCGACGACGAAGATCTGCCGTTATGAAACCTGATGCTCTAATGAAACAATTCCTGTCACATTCTGCAGCATATCATTCTCAGTTGATGACCTTTCAAAATCAATGGATCAGATTAGTGTAGAAGATATCAAGCCCCCCACCACTTATGCGTGATAATCCAGGTTTCAGTTTCTTATTGCTGCATGATGAATCATGATCATTTGGAATTTAGTTTTTCTGTTTTTCATTATGGTTCCACTTATCTAGAAGTTGACCCTTATTGGGAGGTCCTAGTTTTAGCAAATTGTTTTAGTAAATTATCCAGATTTGACTTATGTTAAACATTCTATGTGAGAACTTCATGTAGACATTTTCGCTTTTATGAGTTGGGTTCGGTTTGTTTTATTTGTGATGTACTAGAATTAAGGGCTCATTTGGTTTTTAGTAGGATTGAAATTGTATTCATATTTAGTGAAGGTTTGAAAAAAAAGAATGAGAGAGAAAATTAAAAAATATTTAAATTATATATTTGTTTATATGTAAATTTAGATATTATACGTTATTTAAAAAAAAAAGTAGAAGATTGATTAAATAAATATGCGGTTAAGAAAAATGATAAAATAAAATACTATATTCTTATTGGGTGTAATGATGAAAAGTCACCAATATGACGGAATGAAAATAAATAGATTCTTTCATTCAATTACATATTGTCAAAAGAAAAAAAAAAAAAAGTTGATTTGTCCTTTCTTTCAATCCATAACCGGTGATACACCTATACCAAACGGGCCCTAAGATTTTATGTTGTTAAGAAGAAATATCATATGTTTTATGTTTACAAGATGATTAGTGCCTAGTAGATCAAGAGCATTAACGTTTCTTGCCAAAAACACCGGCATTATATTAGACCATACAGAACACATATACTCAAAAAAAAAAAAAAAAAAAAAAAAAGAAAAAAAGCAAGATCGTCGCAACCTAATTTTTGGCGAAATCATAGATCATTGTGTTAGGTCACTAGTTTTACAAACACATGAACATAAGAAAGAGATGAGGCGATTGAACAAGTAAAACCACACACACACGATAATATAATACGGTTTACGCCGTAGGAGTATGAAAAAATAATTGAACAACCAACCTCAAATGAGGGTTTGAAAATATTATAGGAGGAAAGCTAGGCAACACTCCTAGTTTCCATCCTTTCTTTAATGGGCTTGGGCTGGCTCGTGGGCCTACATAAAACAGGCTAATAACAAACATAAAGGCCATAATAAAGCTAACTATTACATATTAATTACAAACACTTGATTATGGTTTAGGAGTGATTCTAACAATCTCCCCTCAAGTGTTGGTGATGAACGGTGAAGGCGTTGATGTAATAGTAGCTCGACGTCTTCGACATTCTTCTTTCTTGTGAGAAGAATAGCCTCGATTCGAACAATCTCCCGGTGTAGAGATAATTTTCCTTGAGCGCTTATGCTTTGGCGTCATCTTTAACTTTGTTCTTTGATTATTGTTCTTTGTGGTGAAAGTGATAGTATGTTGATGTACGCATCAAGTCCGCTCAGTGCCTTATTTTGCTCCAAAGGTGTCTCACGTCATTCTTCAACATGCTCACACGCTTTTGGCGTTGGAATTCAATCTTGATGAAGTTCTTTAAGTCTTTAACTTTGTAGATTCTTTGGTTTGACGAAGAATCATTACATTGTTGTGTTGCATCCGAATAGAACTTTCATTAGTGATGATGTTGGCGTGAGCATGAGAAGAATCTGCACGATCATCCCGCCTGGAGCTTCCATAAGAGGAAAACATTTCAAGCGGTTAGTAATAAGCGGATTCGGCACTTACGAGTTTGAACTTGAGAGAGTTAACGACATAGTGTGAAAACTCAACTCTAATTCTTACAAAGGCCGTTCATGAACCTGAGTCCCACAAGTGAGATAACGCGATGTGCCGGGTACATCTACAGTTCGAGATGAGTCGGTGAGGTACACCAAGCATCACCTCACGATGTAGACCGTTTGAGACACACTCCGTAATCCACGGGAGTTACAAGTGACTTCTTTGTCGAGTGTTTGATGTTGACCTGGCGGAGTTTCCATTCAATCACCGAGGATCGCATATGTGAACCTCTCATAAATGTTCTCGACAGTTGCTAAGATCCGTGAAGGACTCGATATGAACCATCGATAATCTTATTTGGTGATCGTCAAGTGATAAAATGTCAAGTGTTCCTAAGAGATCTTTTGATGAATCTCGTGGCTCTAGACTCAATAGTGCGTTTTGGTTTTCTGACGGAGACTAGGGAGAGGCCTCTTCTTCAATACCGTGATCTCAGAGAAAGCCAATAGTTTACGTAGGGTTCCTGTGAGAATGAAACAAGCTTGTTGAGAGAAACTTGAGTGGCTAAGAAGGTTTAGTGCATGCGTCCTTTGGGTCCATGACGACTTTTAATCTTCAATACGGTGTCACTCAAGTGACAACCAAGTAGTATATGAATTGAACGGTGTGTGCCCTAAGTTGAATAATGGAGGGCTATTTCTTTTCACCCTTTTCTTTGCATTTCTTTTGATTCTTCAACTCCTTCTTTCTCCGATTCTCATTTTCTCCTTTTATAATCGTACCTAAGGACTTCTAAGTACTAACTATTTGTGATGTCCTTGGGTAGATCCCTCCGACTCTGGCGGATCATAGGACAGTTATTCCTAACCTTAGTCACCTTATAACTCCATGACTAACCTATGTTGCCATTAAAACCACTGTTTGTGAAAAAATCTCACAAAGGGTTTGTAGATGAAAACATGTTTGAACCATTTGTGAGAGATAGGATTTTGCATAAATACTCCCCTCCACATGTGCTTAAGAGTTTTAATGGTTTAAATGCACAGTGAGGAAAGAGTGTGCACATTTTGAATTGATCCACTGAGATAGACAATCCCATGAGACACGGTTATGTTGCATAGTTAAAGAGTTACATTGTCGACTTTACGTGACAACTATCTCTAATAACTACCTTGAAGGTGTAGAAAAACCTCGAAGGTTGTCATACCGTCGAGTTCATGTCTACCAAGAGTGTCTCGAATGGTACTTTCTACTTGGACAAGTCCTTTGCGAGACACGTTTACATTACTAGCGAACTAGCTTGAAATTATTACCCGTCCGGACAAGTCTTTTCGAGTTACTAACAGTTTAGTACCGTCAATTAGTTGGTTAAGTCACAAGTACTGAGATTCATTTGCATTTTGCACAACATATTTCTTATCACACAATTTTCTCCCCTCAAAATGGCATATAAAATGTTATTTTGAAATGTTGACAATAAATATGACCATTTCGAGTGTTGGAAGATGACCACTATGAACAACTTGTGAACAAAGTTTTAACGCCAAATACTCCCCTCAACAAGTGATATAAGCGGTTGAGGTTTTGAAAATCATATGGGAAGTACTTGTCCTTTTGAGCAAAACCTTGAAAAGTGAAAGGTTTGATAGGTTTTACTCAAAAGTAAAAGCTTTCGCTCCTTTTATAAGGATTGTGGCCTTTGAAGTGTACCACATTGTCCTTTCTTGACAATTACGGGTTGTACATTTGTTATGTGTGCACAAGCCATTGACATATATAATCACACATCCAAAAGTATTTGAAAGAAACAATTCAAGGGGTACCGGGAAGTGCGGTGATGTTCCCAGAGTGCAAGCAGGCGTTGATAGCCGGTGATGTTGATCTGGGTCGACCACCAACAAAGCTTTCCAGCGCTCGAGGCGATCCTCACGAACAACCGTTCATCAATCATGGTGATGATCCTTCTCACATTCCTCCGATCCCGAGAATTCCATCGCTTAGGGTTCCCAATGTTTTCCGTATATCCTTGAATCGATAAGCTAATCCGTCCCTAACCATCTTGAGTATGATCTCCAAATTTGTGAAGCTCATTACACGCCATCAAGCAATGCGATGAAGTTCATCGCGATAAACGACACCAAACGGTTTCAGCGATGGCGTTAATTGTGATAGCCGGTTGAGATCGGGAAGATCAGGTGTGGTGGAGTGAAGTTGACACGTGTCGATATGATTCAACGGCAAGTGGAGATCTTCAACACGTTCTTTTATGACTATGCGTCGATGAAAATGAGCGGTGACTTGATGAATTCACGTTGTATTTCAGCTTGAAAATTGTCTCATGCGACCACAGTACTTTGGCAAGGTACATGTCTTCAATATCGTTGAGAGACAAATTCTCAAAGTCGACTTCACGAATGCATAATCCCTTTCATCTGTCTTTTGACGTAATCTTCTTGAGAAAGGTGTAGTCCCATTTGGATGAAAGACCAACATGTTGGATGGCAACGATGTCTTTAGTACTAAAAAGCGCATGTTGTGACTTCGAACTGGCGACACGTAGTAGATTCCTCGGCGTTACGGCGTTGATGAATCCCATACAATGCATCTCGGTCGTATGCTTCCACCGTGTTGGAGAACAAGTGATTGGCACGTTCCTCAATGGCAATGCGGTTTGAGTAGATAGTCTGCGGGGAATGGAAGTGTCAAGGATGTAGCATATTTCCTTGAACCATCGCCACCATGGAGAAGAAATTCGGTCTCTGTTGAAGAAATATCGGAAGGAATCCGTGGTTCATCTGGTTTGCCAATGGTCGGTAGAGGTTTGGTCCAATCGGTGTAGTATGGAGGGTTGTCCCTTTTGTGAAGTCAATGTTTGCTTCGGGTTGAGCCAATCCATGTTGTTAGACATAGCTCGAGCAATGTTGTCAAGGTGATATTAGACCTCGAGGGCACTTTCGAGCTGTCTTTTAGAAGTTGAAACGCTTCATTCTTGATTCGCTTCAACTCAGTTTAATCATTTTCTTCACATGGAACTTTTCTTGCAAAAGTTTTGCATGCTCAATGTATTACCGTCTACCAAAGTCGACCTTCTTGGTGGTGGGGTGTTATTAACAAGAGTAGAGAACCATTCAAATTCTTGATTTTGTCGTCATCTAGCCAAGATCTGACGTCGATCTGAGGCGTCTTCTTTTTGAAGGCCTAGATGATGATCTTGGTTTCGAACTTGTTTGGGAGAGGTGGGTTGTTGTAGGGCTCAAGGACCTCTTCATCGTCACCACCCGTATACTCAAAGTAATCACCGGTTTTCGAGTCGGGGTGGTAACTCGGAATCGTCTGAGGTTTATCCGTAGAAGAACGGGAGGAGATTGTTGGAATCACTCCTAAACAATATTTCAAGTATTTATATTTCATATGTAATAGGTAGCTTTATTATGGCCTTTATGTTTGTTTAAGGTCCGACATGTAGAAGGCCCATAGTGAGGCCCAAGCCCAATAAGGAATAGGGAAGGAGAGGAGTGTTGCCTAGCTCCTTGCCTATAAATACATGTAATAACCTTCATTTGAAGGTTGGTTGTTCAAGTTTCTCTTCTTTCACTCTCACTCGCATAACCGTCTCATATTATTGTGTGTTTGTGTTTGATACTTGTTCATCCGCCTTATCTCTTCTCTTATAAGCTTGTGTTGTAAAACTAGTGACCTAACGATGGTATCAATCGCCAAATAGTTGGGTGTACTCGTTTGTTTTGAAGTTTTGGTTTGGGTTTCGTAAAAGATAACACAATCTTTGGTGCGCTTAAAACTAATTTTTACACTTTTGAATCCAAGATTCTTGTACTTTCAACGTTATTAGGTGTTAAACTATTGGTTTTGGCAAAAGTTTGGAACTTTACGTGTTTTCCTTGTTTTTAAGCTTGTTTTTGCATGAAGTGTTATCCTACAGCGTAAGCTGTTTTAAGTGCTTTGGATCATCAAGTTTCACACTTTTGTGTTATTTTGGTGTTATTGAAGCTATTTCAACACACAAAAGCGGTTTAGAAACACATTTGGATAGAATCAAAGTTACGAGTAATCTTCACGCGTAACAAAACCCTAAAATTACGCGTAAGACTTTCCTTGGTTTGATCTTCAATTTTACGGTTTATTCCGTGTTTTCTTACTTGGATAAGTGCGAAAATCGTCGACTTTGGATATCTTTTGCCTTTGTGAAGTGTAAAGATCACTTGAGATAAAACCACAATCTTACGGCAAGCATAAAGCTTCGCGTGAAAATCTTACGCTTAAGATTCATCTTACGCGTAGACTTAGTCCTACGCATAAGGTAATCCTCGCCTAACTTTCTCGCCTAACTTCATTTACGCGTAACTTTAGTCTTTTTCACCTTCACGCGTAAGCTAAATCCTCTGGCGTAACTATTCTTGTTACGCGTAACTTTTGGTGTTTTACGCATAAGTGCTACTTGGTTCTTGTCATTTCTCGCTAAGGATACTTCATCAACAAAGGTTCATTCGACTACAAAGATCCATTCTTACTACACAAGTTTATAATCATGTCTCAACCACCATACTCTAACTATTTCCTCACACTTATAATCATCAACAACAACAACAATTAACTCCACAACATCAACAATGGAATCAACAACAACCCATTTATCAACAACAATTTAATCGACAACATACTCCACAACTTGGTGCAATTCCACAACCACAAATGGTTCAACCACAACCAAGCATTCAAGTTCAACCCTACACAACCGATTTCAATCAACATCCATCACGGACCACTATGAAGGAACCCACTTGGTTTGCTAAGATGTGTGAAGCTTTAAGCGACCAACAATCAATTCATGAAGTGGATCACTTGATAGACCTCCAATGCTCACTCCGAAACTACGATCAATGGGTGATAAGGTTCTTTAGGTTACGTGATCGAAGAAGCCACATGGAAAGTTCTTAAAGAAGGTTATCTTGGAAGGTCCATTTGAGATGCCTCATCACTTTGTGCAGGAGATCCAGCTGCTTTGTTCCACGAGATGAACAAACCAACATTGCTCTTATTGCGATTTAAATCCTCTGAACTTCTACACTATGAAGGCGATGAACTTGCAATGGAATACATCCTTTTAGGATTACCAAACCCAATTCTTCGTAGTGTTGATGCTCAAAAGCGCACAAAAATGTGGGATCATATTAGTCTTCTTATGGAAGGATCATACTCAATCGGGAGGATTTGGAATCCAAAATTTACTTGGCTTATGAACACTTCATGATTGAACACGGAGACACTAGAATCCTATCATCATCGATTTTCGGATATCATCAATGATTTGGATAAACACAACATCATCATGCCAAGAATTGCGGTGAATACTAAGTTCTGAGTAGTCTTGGTCCCGAATGGGAGAAGTATGTCATTTTTCTCCGTCAAGCGAAGAACATGCATCATTCTACTTATGGATTGTTGTACGATTACTTGAAGCCTCATGAAAAGGAAGTTGATCGGGAAAGGATTCTCCGTGCTCAAATTGCTAAACAATCACAACCGGACAATCAACAACTTGCCTTGTATGCTCAGCGAATTATCCTCTCGACCCGACAACTCAACCACACGCTTCCAACACACCTTCACGGCAACAACCTCAACCTCAACAAAATCAATTGGTCCCATACACGGCAACAATGCTCAAGCATATGTCGGTGAAGCTCTTGAGAAATCGATCCATTGAAGCATTGCAACAAGGATTTGTGATGATTGCTAATGCTTTTGGCGTTACACCAACAAATCCAACAATCGTATTCGTTCCTCATCTAACACACGGACTCAAGGTGTTGTGAACAATGGACGTGTTGAAGTTGAGAATCGTGATTATGGTCGTCGGATGAGCGGTGGTCAAGGGTTTAATGTTATGGGTAGGAATAACAACGAGCTCAAGTGGTGGAGCAGAAATGCTCGAGAATCGGTTAAATGGTCTTAGATGCTACAAGCGCAATGAAAAGGACACACGGCTAATGCATGCCCAAAGCCAAGGACTAGGGGCGGTGCTTATTTCAAAGAGGCCTTACTTACGGCTCTTAAGGATGAAGTGGTGGATCTCTTACAAACAAAACGAGCTTTATGGCGGATCGGAGACTCGAGATGATGATATGGAGGACTTGCAAGCTAATGCATTTATTATGTTGATGGCTAATATGCATGAGTGCACATGAGTGATTCGAGCCCGTGTATGACAACGATGGCTTGTCTCGGTGCCGAACAAACCATCATCATATCGAACTAATATCTCCGCCAATATCACGAATCCGCACGGATCGGGGCGTTCAAAATGAGTCTTCTACATCTTCCTCGGCGATTTTCAAGTTAACCACAGTAGTTACATTTGGCGATCAAGATGACCTCATGGTTTCCTTGATAATCAAATTGACTCGTGGTCGTGCCGAGGATCTTGAATGATCATGTTGAGACTCGCGTTGAACAAGATGATCTGTTGCCTCATCCGGATTTTGCTCGGTTAATTCAAGACCATAAAATCAAAATGGAGGAATGTTATGCATTAAATCGGTCCTTAAAAAGTAAAATGCCTTTGTTAACAAAGGATTTGAATGTTTACAAATGCAACTCAACTTTTCAAAACTCAAGAAAACCGTGAAAAAGGTTTTGAAACCGCTTTGCAAAATCTCATCAAAGCGAAAAATATTTAGAGACGGATCGTGATCTAGCCGCCTCGAAGAATGCTTTGTTGTCGAAATAGAACAAGCTGAAACATGAACATAAAAGCAACTTAACGCTCTCACCTTGGAACATCAAAAGCTAAAATGAGTTGTTAAATTGTCAAAAGCAGTTCTCCGCATACAAAAAGCATTCAACGAATCGGGTAGATGACCTTCTTGCGAAATTCTCGGTTTGCAAAACAAACTTAAAGAGTTTAAAGCAGTTGTTTACAAACATGGTGAATCGATGTGACTATTGAAAAGTTTACCTTAAAACCTAATCCAAATGGATATGGAAAAAATCTAGGCGATTACAAACCAAAGCTTTCCTAAAACATTCAAACCAACTCCACGAAGTTTCGATTGCAACATACAAAATTGATAATCTTGTCATGAGTGTTGTTGAATACCATCGTCAAGAGGAACTAGATCACGAAGGCGAGTCGATCAAAATTAAAAATGTTGTTTACAACAAACCTTTTAATTATAAAAGCGCGGTCACTTCGTCACACCAACGGATTCTTCTAACACACCAAGGGTTATCATCAAAACACCCGAGTCCTCTATTGTTAATCCCAAAGCAGTCTTTGCACAAACTTACGGTCCTTTACCTTCCATTAGTGAAGTAAACTCAAAACACGAAAATCGAAAAATCCTTGATACTTTGACATTTTCATGGCGAGACCTCAAAATTTTACAACATGAGATAGAATATCGATCACGAAATAAAGTTGAACATTTTCAATCGCCTCTGCGCGAACAAAGAGACATTTTCGGAAAAATCTTTTACCTAATGTTAAAACTTGAAAAGTTGTGCAATTGCACAGGAAAAGGATTTTCATAAGGAACTTGGGGTAATGAAAAGCGTTTTCGAGAAAGCGAAACATCTATTACTAACACAAAGCATAAAAAGCGTTAAGAAAAGATGTTGATCGACTCTTGGAAGATGTTATCTGTCTTGATATCCATAATGTTGTGCTATTCTATTCGTTGCCATATGCATCGATCATATCTCTGCGATATTGTTGAAAATATTGTAGCTGTTGAGAACACGGATAATGTGCTTGGATCGAGTCTTTAAAAGCGAAAATAAGCGATTACACGGAAATTCACAATGCAAGCGTCGTCTTGGTGGTGTGAAAAGATATTCACAACCATCAACTTAGTTTTCAAAGAAAATTGCTCAATTGAGTGCAAAATCTTGATCCTAAAATTGAGCATCGGATGATCAAAGCGTGTCTTTGAAAAGTCAAATCTCTAAATATGAACAAGAACTTTTAAAAGTTAAGCAGAATATGGTGTCATATTTGATTTACTCAAAAGACTCGAGATGAAGCATCAAACGAACTTGATCACTATCTTGCTCACACTAGAAGTCATGAATTTTCTTTGGTAATATTAGATTACGAAAATCAAGATCGATTCACACCATCTCTAAGTTACGGAAATGTTAGGAAAGTATGAACAACTCCGCCTCTCGTGATTAAGAGATTAGCACCAGTCACACTTAGTAATCGTGAACCTAGAATTCCCACTTGCCAAATCACAAGTTGCTAATGTGTTTCCCTCTCTTGAAAGCAGAATAGTTGCATCTTTTCCAAGCGTCCGCACTTCACGACCTAGGGCACCCAAGCGAAGAATAGGAAGTTGCGACCTAAGAAAAGATCAATAAGGAATGCTAAAGTGAAGAACACCTAGGACTCGAATAAAACTCATGTTACTTCCACTATAGATGTTGCGTCGGCAAATGTAATAGAAATAGTGATGTAACGAATGCTAAACCATTAAGTACCTTTGATATTCGATCGATGCACCTTGTGATATTTGTCAAAGAGTATGAATTCGATTGTCATGACAAATGTGTTGCTAAAGCTATAATCTCTAGATTACGGAATCCTAAGAATCGGAATACCTCTAGGCCAACTAATCATTCTAAGTCGTGCTTGGTAAACCACCATCTTTAGATTCTAAGGCAACCATTGCTATCACGGTAGCTCACTTCACCTCCTAAGAAGGTAGTACCACCCGTGCTTTCACTAAGACTAAAGCAAAAAGTAGTTATAGATGGCGAAATGGATATATAACACACTAGGATTTAAATGGATGCCTAAAATTATAAATGTGTGTATGTCTAACATATACGCTTGGAACCCTCTCACATTTGGGTTCCACATCTACTTCTATTCCATCATGTGTCGCGTGTGTCTGCGGGTGATCTGAGATCATTCTCTGGATTGTTGATAGCGGATGTTCCCGACACATGACGAGCAATATCAAGCTGTTATCAAACTTTATTGCAAAGTTCATTGGCATCGATTAAGGGAGCGATCACTTGCGACCATCATGGGCTCTGGAGATTATGTTAATGGGAACATCGAAATCGGCGGGTTTACTATGTGGAAGGCCTCGGTCACAATCTGTTTCGATGGGTCAATTTTGTGATGGAGATTTGGAGGTTGCTTTCAGGGAGAAAACTTGTTTCATTCGTGATTTACAAGGAAACGATCTTATGTCTGGCTCGCGTAATTCTAGTCTCTACACTATCTCTATGCAAGACATGGTTGCTTCCTCTCCCATTTGCTTACTTTCAAAGGCAACATCTACAAAATCATGGCTATGGCACCGTCGTCTATCACATTTAAACTTTCAAACCATCACCAACCTTGCTCGACACAAACTAGTTGAAGGACTCCCGATTCCGGTATTCAAAGATCACCTTTGCTCGACTGTGAACAAGGGAAAAGCACTCGTGCTCATTTTCCTTCAAAGGTGGAACACGACTCTCGACATGTGCTACATCTTCTTCACATGGATTTGTGTGGCCCGATCTTGGCGTGCATACGATCAATGGCAAACGCTACATCTTAGTAATTGTTGATGACTACTCGCGATGGACTTGGGTCTACTTTCTTCGTAGCAAAGACCAAGCTCCACAAATGATCATCACCTTTCTCACAAAGATCTGAGTTCGACTCCATGACACCGTCGAATCATCGAGCAGACAAAGGCCGAATTTGTTAACAAAACCCTTCGTGAATTTTATGAGAAGTGGAATTGACATCAAACATCTATTGCGGACACACGAACAAAGCGGAGTTGTTGAAAGACGAAACCGAGCGTTAGTGGGCTGCAAGAACAATGTTAATCAATGCTAAACTTCAGATTACTTATGGGCGAAAGGCGTATCCACGCATGCTATACTCAAAACCGTTCTATGATCACAAAGCATACAACAAAACACCTTTTGAGCTTGTCGCAACCATAAACCGAACCTCAAACACTTTCATGTATTTGGATCCCTTTGCTATCCGAATAATGATCGTGATGACTTTGGAAAGCTCAAAGCAAAAGGCGATATTGGGTCTTTATTGGATCTTGTGACAATTCTAAAGGTTTCGAATCGGAATCGTCGAACTAAGGAGGTTATGGAAGCGATTCATGCTCATTTCGATGAACTCACGGAGATGGCTTACGAGTATAACGACTTAGAACCGGACACAACCGTTTAAACTTCCTCAACCCCTATCATCGGTGAAGAAAGCCCTCATTAACTTCGTCAACAAATGGAAAGGTTATTTGCTCCTACGTTACGTGGCGATATTGATGAGCGTGCTCTGGTGTATCCGATGTTTCATTGCACAACGATAATATTCCTATACGATACACTGCTACAACAACTCTTGTTGAAGATGCACCTACACCAATTAACTCCAACACAGCAGTTGAACACACGCTTCCAACAACGATGAACCGGTGATGATATTACGAATGAAGTAACCCCACTGCAGATTTTGATCCAAATCGTTCTTGACCCGTTTGCTAATGAGGCTGCTTGCACGGATGTTGCGGAATCTTCTACAAACAATTTGAACCCTCGAATCGCACAATGTATATCAACATCAACCCTCTACATAGATGGACAAAAGACCATCCTCGGCTAACATTATTGGCAACCCGAATCAACCGATCGTTACGAGACAACGTCTTCACTCGGATGGTGAACACTGCATTTATGCACTCACATCTGTCAATCGAACCTAAAAACATTAAAGGCGCAATGACAAAAGACAAGCTGGATTGAATCCATGCAAGAAGAACTCAACCAATTCAAGCGTCTTGAAGTATGGGAGCGGTTGAAAGACCAGCGAGTCTCGTCATTGGTCTAAAATGGATTTGGAAAAACAAATTGGATCTTTGAAGGAATGTCATCCGAAACAAGTCACGGCTAGTTGCTAAGGGTTATCGTCGGGAAGAAGGAATAGACTTTGAAGAATCTTTTGCTCGGTTGCTCGTCTTGAGGTTTGTTCGGATATTTCTCGCGTTCGCGACTCATATGAACATGACGGTCTATCGGATGGATGTCAAAGCGGCGTTTCTAAATGGACAACTTAAAGCGGTCTATGTCGACCAACGGATGGATTCGTTGATCTGAGTTCCCGAACCATGTCTACAAAGCGAACAAAGCTCTTTATGGTCTCAAACAAGCCCCTCGGGCATGATGCGATAAGCTATCATCTTTCCTCATTGCCAATAATTTCACCAAAGGCTCGGTTGACCCAACTCTTTTCATACAATATCACGGGCACACATCTTAATTGTTCAAATTTACGTGGATGACATCATTTTGGGTCAACACATAAAAGTTTTCAATCGCTTTTGCAAAACTCATGAAGAAAAATTTTGAAATGTCCATGATGGGTGAACTTCGTTCTTTCTAGGACGCAAGTTCATCAATCACCCGTGGTATTTTCTGAGTCGGTCAAATATGCCCTTGAATTGTTAAACAAATTTGGAATGAATACACGTGATACTTATGCCACACCAATGGCTCATACCAAGAAATTAGATCTTTGATTTACATGGGAAATTGGTTGACCCTACCAAATACCAAGTATTATTGGGTCTCTCATGTATCTAACGACTAGCGGACGACATTGTCTTTGCCGTTTATCTATGCTCCGTTATCGATCGCGACCTCTGAAACCCACCTCTCGAGGCTAAAAGAATCCTCCGATACATCAAGGGAACCATTAATTTGGGGATCGGGTATCAGAAGGATTCGGTTTTGAACTAATCGCTTTTGAGACGATCATCACGGGATGCTTAGACTCGAGGAAAAGTACTTGAGAGCACTACAATTTCTCGGTGATAAAGCGGTATCTTGGCAATCAAAAGCGAGTTGTACATATTTGTCATCAACGAGCGAGAATATGTAGCCATGTCCGCTGTTGTGCTCAAGTCATTTGGATGAGAACACAACTAAAAGACTATGGTTACGTGTTGTGAGAATCGATGTCTTTGCGACAATCGGTGCCATTGCAATCTCGTGCAACTCGATTCGACTTTTCGAAATCAAAGCACATCGATCTACGCTATCATTTCATCAAGGACCATGTAGAGCAGTGCCGTTGAATTATACTTTGTGGTCTTGAATACCAATTGGCGGATCGCTCACCAAAGCCTTGCCTCCGCTAGGTTTAATGAGTTGGTCCACGAATTGGTATGAGGTGTTGACTCAAGAGGAATTGGATGACCTCTTAAAATCGTCTTAAAACACATCAAACACCAAAACATCTTTTGTAAATAAATTTTCAAAACAAAATACAAAAATATAAAATCCGATAAAACAACAAAAATATTCTTCTAAACTCTACTTTCTTTAAACATTGCAAGTACATTTCTTCCGTCAACACTTTTATCTTTCAAAATTCGGTATTTTCCGATCAAGTGTTGAGGGGAAAAATAATCCATTAAGCTTGTTTCAAAACATCGTGTACTTGCATGTTATCACATCTCGGTTGATTACTGTTACAAATGGTGGTACATTTCTGGTTCAAAGACACTCCTCGGACTTTAATTTATAACCTTTCATTATTTTCTCAAGTCGAGGGGTGTCGTCAAGTGTCTTTCAAAAATCTTCGTTTGGTAACCAAAATGGAAGTTAAAATGCTTTGGATGAAAAAGGAAAAGGTGGAGGGACCAAAGCTGTCAAAACCTTAATAATATTTTGAATAAAACTATCCTCCACCTAACTTTCACTTCACATTTATTACAAAAACCTATTATCATCCTCGCATAATATTCACTCAAGAAATCCGTGTTTGGATCATCATTTTGTAAGTGTTTACTGCGTTTACAACATGTTTTTAAGCAATGGTTTTGAATTTTCAAAAATCCAGCAGTTAAAACTATGTATAATCTCGGTTTTATGATCTACGCATAAGTGTATGATCATATAATCAAGATTGTGTGTTTGTGGTTAAAAGATTGTTTCAAAAGTGTATTTAGCATCAATGATAATATCTTTATCCTCAAATCTTACCGAAACATGAATTGATTGATTTTGAAACTTAGGGTTTATCGTGGATTTGGGTTTTCAAATGAGAAGTGTTTTGGTCTAAATATTCTTTGGGTTATGTTCATATGATGTTGAATTAATCATATCCTTGCTATATAACTACCGAAACACTTGATGAATTGATTTTGAAATTAGGGTTTAAGGTTCATAAGATTGGGTATTTTGATTCACCATGAGTTAGATGTTAATACTTGGTATATAAGCTCATACAACTCTCTTGAACTACGAATAACTTTGGTGCATAATCCATGGCTAGATTTGATCTGGCGTAGAACTAGGGTTTAGTCTACGCGTAAGATATTCTGCGTGGCGGTTATACATAATTCATGCCATGTGTTGTTATTGAAATGAATGTATGTCTTGATTTTGATGATTTGATAATTTATTTGAGTTGCTACACTCATAATTCGAGAATCAAGGTCATTTGATTATCTACGCATAAGGATCACCTTCGCGTAGATTGTTATCGTGTAGATTTGTCTTCTGGCGTAGCTTCTACGCAGGTTCTACAATGGACTCGGCGTATCCTGTGAAGGATATCGTGTGATGACCCCTACGCAAGGTCAACTCTTACGGTAGCCTTACGGCGTAAGGACTATATATGCCTACGCATAGACTCTACGCATAAGGACTCCTTTTCCTACGCGTAACATTTCTTCTGCGTAAGATAGGATTCTGGCGTAAGTCTCGCCTAAACATATATCATACACATCTCGCATAACTTTGCCTAAACTACGCTTAACCTGGATTGACCTTCATGATGAATTGTTACTTGTACAAACTTGTAAATAAACTAATCATATCATCACGAATCCAAAATGTCACTAATAAACTTAAATCTTTTGATATATTGTGAGCAATAAGTGATAACATAAACTTTAAAACTTAAAGTTAACTAACTCACGAAACATTTCACGATATCATTGAACTATTGAACATACAAGTGACTTAGGACTCGTAACAATCATTGACCTTTGTACATTCAATAACTAGACAATAAGACCTTACATTGACTAACATCATGTCTTCGATATGTTGGTTCTTTTGGCTAATGTTATTTGAGATCACGACATGGTGAACAAATGAATGTGGATGCACGAAGTTCTCTCCATTCTTGATATCTATCCTCATGGTTATCCAATGAAGATTGGAAAGAATAATCTCCGTGTTGACTTTGACACCCTCACTTGCTCACGAATCTTCATGTCTCATTGCTATTGATATTACGAGGACTCATCCATATCGAACATGCTTACTAACTCTGCAAGCGTCACGAGATCTACATCCAGCAGTTACGGAACACTATGGAAAGGGTCAAAGGACAAAGCTGCATGTGAAGGTGACTCGAATCACAAACAAGTCATCATTACACTGCGGACTTAAGGGCATTCTCTTAATTCTGAAGTCGATCCAACCAAACTATATGCCTCACCTCTTGAAGAGCTCACTCTCCAATTCTTAATCGATATCGGTTATGGCGAGGCTACGGGGTAATCAACAAGCACTCTCTAGTAGAGCTTAAGAGTATTCCTCAACCATGGAGAACACTCTACATGATCATCACCAAGTCTGTTTACGGTCGTGGCAGTGACTATGAGCATCCTAAGCTCATAGAGCGCAAATATTTTGGGCCTTCGTCAGCGGAAACACATCGCTATTGAAGCTCGATTTGGGATGACATGATGTCATTTCTCAACAAACTTGGCTCAAAGATTCCTACATCGGATATACCAAATTGTTGATCCAAAGAGCACTTGGACTTCATCGACATCCCAAGAGGCTCAATGACCCCAACAATCACGACATGTTGGCGGAACCTATTCTATCTGTAAGAATCAAGGAAGCGTCTACAAAGAAACAAGGTCTTTGTCTTGCCATTTCCTTCTAGCGAAGATGTCGAAAGCTCGAAGCGTACAAGAGATATCTGGAAGCGGTCAAACAAGGCAAAGTTGGTCACCTCGATGAAAAATCTTACGGTACACGGTAAGGAGAACCGAGAAAAGGAAGTCGCGGAAGTGTCACAAGTACAGATAGTCAAAGGAATGTTCCTAAGAAGAAACCCATTCAAAGAGAAACCCACTCTTAAGAAGAAAGTTCCTTCTCTAGAAGCCACTCCGATCCTTTCACTTGAACCACAAAGACAACTCGGGGACGAGGATTACGAGGCTCTTGACACAGATGAAGAGATCACATTCTGAAGCGCAAGGATGAAGATCCTCGGTGCCAAAACCTCAAGTCCTCAAACTATTAAAGGAAAGAAGACTCTGCACTTGTACCTCGGGATGAAAGCTACGAAGATGAAGAAGAGCAATTGGATAAATCATACGGAAAAAGTTTCACAATGTCCGACACACTCAAAAGGCATTGAATTTGCTAAAGATCAAATGGGTGGCCCGGAGGCTCAAGTGGTCTTGCCACTCTAAACCATCTCTGATGCGGTTAATCAACCCGATAAGGGGCTGGTGCCACCCTCTTGTGCAACAACAAAAGCACTGTTGAAGACACTATTGAGTATGATTTTGAGAAGCTGGGCGAGAAAGAAAAGTCTAAGGATGGCGAGGATGATTACTCAAAGTTTCTTCTAGGCAGTCCCAACACATTCAAAGGAAAACCTCGAAACTCCTAAGGACATGAAGTCTCCTCATGTCTCCTCATCATCGAGACTCTTCATCTCATTCATCACCACCACCATCAACAAAGTCAACGGATCATCATCCAATCGGTGAAGAAACCACCTAAATCTTGGATTTCTCAAGCTCATGAGCGGATTACCAAAGGCATCAAACAAGTCGAGAAAGAAAGGCGTGCTCAACAAGAAGCTGAATTTCTTTCTTGATCACATCTGACATCTCATATGGCGAGAATGAAAAGATGCAAAAGGAAAGGAAGTTTGTTCGAGAATTCATGAAACAACACCGTCGGGAGGAGGCTGAGCGAAATGATCGAAGGCTACACTAAAAGTACCTTACGGAATCGTTCCTAAAGTCACAAAGGAGTTATTCACTAGACAACTTTATCCAAATCGATGCGGATCGCCAAACAAACTATTCGATCAACGCCCTAACCGTCACAATCAATCCGACCGATTCGGTCGTGTTCTCGAATAATGAATTGGTAGCCAAGCTTGTGACACAAATGTCGCCACGATGCGCAATGCTCAATCTTGAAGAAGCAAAAGCGTATCAAGCATTCTTTGGACTACCAACTTCAAGAAGCTTGTAGATTTGAAGCGGAAAAGCGAAGCGTCGAGGCGATGAAGATAAGGATAAGGATAAAGACTCTACACCTAAGCGTCGAGCGATCGGTGAATCTTCTTGATGCCTCCTCCTCCCCAGCGGACCCTACTCAACAAAGGTCTCTACTGGTTCTTCAACGAAAAACCTCGGGGCGATTCCGAGTTACCACCCACGACTCATAAAATTGGTGATTACTTTGAGTATAAGGGTGGTGGCGATGAAGAGGTCCTTGAGCCCCAACAACAACCCACCTCACCCAAACAAGTGCGAAACCGACTTCATCATCAAAGCCTTCCAAAAGAAGAAGCAGACGACTCGGCCGGTCGTATCATGGCTAGATGACGATAAAACCGAAGAGTTTGAATGGTTCTCCACACTTGTCAATCAAACTCCTACGATGAAGGTCAAGAATTGGTAGATGGTTCAACATTGGAGCATGCAAAGCTGTTGCAAGAAAAGTTCCATGTGAAGAAAATGGCGAAATCGAATTGAAGCGAATCAAGAATGAAGCATTTCAATTATGGAAAGACGACTCGAAAGTGCCCTCGAGGTCGAATATCATCTTGAGAACATCGCTCGAGCTATGTCTAACAACATGGATTGGCTCAATCCGGAAGCAAACATTGACTTCACACAAAGGGACAACCCTCCATACTACACCGATTGGACCAAACCTCTACCAACCATTGGCCAGCAGACGAACCAAGGATTCCTTCGATATTTCTTCAACAAAGACACGGAATTTCTTCTCCATGGTGGCGATGGTTAGAAAATACACTACATCATTGACTCTTCCATTCCCATGACCATTTACTCTAGCGCATAGCTATCGAGGCGTGCAACACACTTGTTTTCGACAGCGTGCAAGCATATGACCAAGATGCATTGTATGGGATTCATCATTGGCACGAGCGCGAAGAATCTACTACCAAGCTGCACGGTTCAAAAGTCTCAACATGCGGTGTATAGCTCGAAGGACATCGTGGCCATCAAACACATTGATCTCAAGTCTAAGTGGGACTACACATTCTTAAAGAATATCATAGTCAAGCGACATGATGAGCAGGACTATGGATTCTCCGAAGGCGACTTTGAGAACTTGTCCTCAGCGACATCGAAGACATGTATCTTGCCAAAGTGCGAGTCGTATGAGGCAGTTCTCGGCGAAGTTCAACGTGAATTTATCAAGTCGGTTCTCATCTTCATTAGGCGCATTGTGATCAAAGAGCGTGTCGAAGATATCCGGATGGTTGTTGAATCATATCGAAGCGTGTAAACTTCACTCCACCACGACTTGATCTTCGACATCAACCGGCTCAAACAACTTACGCTCATCGGCAAACCTTTCGGCATTGTTTACGCGGTGAACTTGCGACTGTTTAATGGCGTGTAGTGAGCTCCACAAATCGGGATCATACCTTGAAGATGGTTAGGGATGGATTGGCATCTGATTGAAGGATATCGCAATAAAATTGGGAATCCTAAGCGTTGGAATTCTCGGGAAAGGAGGGATGTGAGGCGTATCATCACCTTGATTGATGAGCGGTTGTTCGAAGGATCGATTCGAGACGGCGGAGAGCTATGTTGGTGGTCGACTCGGGAGAAACATCATCGGCTTTCAGCGCCCGTGCGCAC
This sequence comes from Chrysanthemum lavandulifolium, assembly GCA_022545495.1. Lineage (NCBI taxonomy): Eukaryota > Viridiplantae > Streptophyta > Magnoliopsida > Asterales > Asteraceae > Chrysanthemum > Chrysanthemum lavandulifolium. The sequence continues at coordinate 111,734,347 of CM040243.1, read as the reverse complement.
TCACAGGAATATCACTTGCACTTCTGGTACCCTTAATTGGTTTCCTTCATATGATTTTGGATGTATGATTATATATGTGTATGGCTTGTGCACATAACGATGTACAACCCGTAAGTGTCAAGAAAGGACCACGTAGTGCGCCTCGGTGCCACAATCCTTATAAAAGGCGAAAGCTTCTTATTTTGAGTAAAACCTATCAAACCTTTCATTATTCAAGGTTTTGCTCAAAAGACAAGTACTTCCGTAAGATTTTCAAAACCTCAACCGTTTATATCACTAGTTGAGGGGTATTTGAATTAAAACTTTGTTCACAAATTGTTCACGATGGTCACTCTTCCATAACACTCAAAATGGTCATATTTATTCTCAACCGTTCAAAAATATCATTTTATATGCCATTTTGAGGGAGAAAAATTTGTGTGATAAGAAATATGTCGTACTAAATGCAAATGAATCCGTGTACCTCGGACTTAACCAACGAATTGTGGTACTAAAGCTGTTTGTAACTCGAAAAGACTTGTCTGGACGGGTAATAATTTCAAGCTAGTTCGCTAGTAATGTAAGCGTGTCTCGCAAAGGACTTGTCGAGTAGAAAGTACCATTCGAAACTTTTGATAGACATGAACTCGGCGGGTTTGACAACCTTCCAGGTTTGTCTACACCTTCAAGGTAGTTATTAGAGTTAGTTGTCACCTAAAAGCGACAATGCAACTCTTTAACTATTCAACGTAACCGTGTCTCGCGGAGATTGTCTATCTTTAGTGGATCAATTCATAAAGTCGCGCTCTTTCCTCATTTGTGCATTTAACCATTAAACTATTAAGCACATGTGGAGGGGTATTTATGCAAAACTTATCTCTCACTTGTGGTTCAAACATGTTTTTCATTCTGAGACCCTTTGAGAGATATTTTTTCAATTCTGATGGTTTAAATGGCAAACATAGGTTAGTCATGGGTTATAAGGTGACTAAGGTTAGGAATAACCGTCCTATGATCCGCCAGAGCCGGAGGGATCTACCCAAGGACACTACCATTAGTTAGTGTTAGAAGTCCTTAGGAATGATTATAAAAGGAGAAAATGAGAATCGGAGAAAGAAGGAGTTGAAGAATCAAAAGAAATGTAAAGTAAAGGGTGAAAAGAAATAGCCCTCAGTTATTCAACTTAGGGCGGACACGGGTTCAATTCATATACTCTTGGTTGTCACTTAGTGACACGGTATTGAAGATTAAAAGTCGTCATGGACCCGATGGCGCATGCACTAAACCTTCTTAGCCACTCAAGTTTCTCTCAACGAAGCTTGATTCATTCTCACGGGAACCCTACATAAACTATTGGCTTTCTCTTGAGATCGTGGTATTGAAGAAGGAGACCCTCTCCTAGTCTCCCTCGGAAAACCAAAAGCACTATTGAGTCTAGAGCCACGAGATTCATCAAAAGATCTCTTAGGAACACTTGACATTTAATCACTTGTTGATCAACAAATAAGATCTTGATGATTCGATGGTTCATATCGAGTCCTTCACGGATCTTAGCAATCATCGAGAACATTTATGAGAGGTTCACATCGGTGATCCTCGGTGATTGAATGGAAACTCTGCCGGGGTCAACATCAAGCGACCACGGCGGTCGCTTGGTAACTCCCGTGGATTACGCGGTGTGTCTCAAGCGGTCTGATCGTGAGGTGATGCTTGATGTACCTCGGCTCATCGGAAGCTGTAGATGTGCCCGTACATCGCGTTATCTCACTTGTGGGACTCCGGTTCGAGAGCGGCCTTTGTAAAATTAGAGTTGTGTTTTCACACTATCTTTGTTAACACTCTCGAAGTTCAAACTTGTAAGTGCGGAAACAGCTTATTTCTAACCGTTTGCAATGTTTTCTTCTTATGGAAGCTACGGGCGGGATGATCGTCTTGACTCTTCTCATGCTCACGCCAACATCATCACTAATGGAAGTTCTATTCAAAAGCAACACAACCGTCGAATGATTCTTCGTCTATCCAAAGAATCTACAAAGTTAAAGACTTAAAGAACTTCATCGGTATTGATTTCCACGAAAGGCGTGTGAGCATGTTGAAGAATGGCGTGGAACCTTTGGGCGTGAAGGCGACTGAAGCGGTGATGCGAACAACAACATACTATCACTTTCACCACAAGAACAATGATCAAAGAACAAAGTTAATGATGGCGTCAAAGCATAAGCGCTCAAAGATAACTATCTCTACCTGCTGGGAGATTGTTCGAATCAAGGCAATTCCTCTCACAAGAAGAAGAATGTTAGAAGGCGTCAACTGCTACTATTACATCAACGCCTTCACGTTTACATTCATATATACTTGAGGGAGATTGTTGGAATCACTCTAAGCATATTTCAAGTATTTATATTTCATATGTAATAGGTAGCTTTATTATGGCCTTTATGTTTGTTTAAGGTCCGACATGTAGAAGGCCCATAAGTGAGGCCCAAGCCCAATAAGAAATAGGGAAGGAGAGGAGTGTTGCCCTAGCTCCTTGCCTATATAAACTATGTAAACCCTCATTTGAAGGTTGGTTGTTCAAGTTTCTCTTCTTTCACTCTCACTACGCATAACCGTCTCATATTATTGTGTGTTTGTGTTTGATACTTGTTCATCCGCCTTATCTCTTCTCTTATAAGCTTGTGTTGTAAAACTAGTGACCTAACAGTCCCAGATCGTTTAGACATTTGTGTGATGAGCTTGGCCACCAATTCATTATCAAAGAAAACTATAGGATCAGATGGATTGATTGTGATGGTTAAAGGCGTTGATCTTATAGTTTGCTTGGCTATCTGCATAAGATTCATATATAGTTGTCTGGTAAACATCTCCTTTGTGACTTTGGGAACGAAATCTGAAGGTACTTGTTAGTGTAACCTTGATCATTTAGTTCGGTTTCTCTTGTGATGACTTTTCATGAACTCTGAACAAATTCCCTTTCTTTCGCATCTTGTCTTTCTCATCATTTAAGTCTTGTATTGGTCAAGAAACCAATTCGAGTTTTACAGAGACATGTCCTTCTTTCGACTTGTTGGATGACTTTCACAATTCTTTCATGAGTCTTGAAATCCAAGATCGAGGTGGTTTCTTCACAGTTTGGATGTTGATTTGGTTGATTTCATTGATGGTGGTGGTGAGGAATGAGATGATGAATCGATGAGGAGGAGACATGAGGAGGCTCGGGGTCCTTTGGAGGTCGATATCCTCCTTGGAGCAAGTTGAATTTGTTGAGAAGGAAGTCATCATAATTCTCTTCGTCATCTTGTCGGATTTAGCCTTTTCTTCGTCGATCCTTAGCATCTTCATCGCTTTCTCTTTCTCGATCTTATCCTTTTCGGTTCCTTAATGTTATGCTCGATGAACACCTCCTGGCGTTTGTTGTTGCACAAGTGGTGGTACCGGATCCCTATCGGGTTGATTAACGCATCGGGATCCGGTGAAGAGTGTCTTGACACCACTTGATCCTCGGGTCTACCATTTGGTCTTTTGCAATTCTTGACCTTTTGAAGGTGACTAGCAATTTAACCGTCTTCTGTGGGATTGATCCAGTAGCTCTTCTTCTTCTTGAGCTCTCATCATAGGCACGCAGTCACGAGTCTTCCTTTTCCTTTATCGGCTTGAGGACTTGGAGGTTTTAGTGCGAAGGATTGTCATCCTTTGGGTTTGAGTAGGTAATCTCTTCATACGTATCGGTATCATCGAGCTTTCGTCAAAAGCTTTCTTTCTTGATTCGAGCTTGGGGATTGGGATGGGAGTAGCTTCCTTAGATGGAACAATCCTCTTTGAAGGAGGGTTCTCTTGGGAACTTCCTTTGACTCTCTATGCTTAATGCACTTCAAAGACCTTGCCTCTTACGGTTCTTGGTAGGTGTCCCGAAGCCTTTTCATCAAGATGGCCAACTTTTCCTTCTTTTACGGCTACCGATACCTTTTGTATGTTTCTAGCTTTTGATTTCCTTTGTAAGAAGGTGATCGACAACTCGACACCTGTTTCTTTGTAGGCGATTCTTTGATTCGACGGATAGTATGGGCTCGGTCAAATGATGTCATGATTATACGGGTCATTAGTCTCACGGAATATCGGGATGAAGTCCAAACTCTGGGATCAGCAGTTTGGTGTATCGACATAGGAATTTTGGAGCCAAGCTTCTTATGAAACAACATCATATTTTCCCATAGCGATGCTTGAATTATAATGTCCTTCTTGTTGATCAACGACGGAAAATTTGCAGTTCCATGAGCTTGGGATGCTCATAGCCATCGCACGACCGAGACCGATTTGGTGATGATCATATAGAGTGTCCTCCATGGTTGAGGAATATTCTTGACTCTACGTGAGAGTGCTTAGTAATGATTCCTTAGCTTCATCATAACCAATATCTATCAAGAATTGCGGGGTGATCTCTTGATGGGGGTAGCAAAGTCGGTTGGAGTGATGTGCGAATGATGAGAACATCTCGTAAGTCATCGGGAGTGATAGTGACTTGTTTGTGATTAAAGTCACATTCACGGCATTTTGACCATGATCTCTTGCATAGAATCCCGAATTGTTGAATGTAGACCTCTGGGCTGGCGGTGTGAGAGCATATTCTGTAGGGATGAGACTTGAGAATATCCACCGCAATGAGACAAGAAGATTCTGAGCATGTGAGGGTGTCAAAGTCAACCCTAAGGTTGTTCTTTCCAAGCTTTCTCGGATAACCCTCTGGAAAGATATCAGCAATTGTAAGAACTTCTGATGCATCCACATTCATTTGTTCAGCCATGTCGTGATAAAATGATGATCAAAGTAACGGATTTCTCGAATGAATCTTAGGCGTAGATGTTAAAAGTTGAAAGTAATAAATGTGAAGTGAATAAGTAGGTGGGAGGTATTTTATTAAATTTAACTTTAACATTTTGATAGTTTTGGTCCCTCCACCTTTTCCTTTTTCAAATAAAGCCATTTAACTTCCATTTTGGTTACCAAACAAAGTTTTTAGGAAAGAAACTTGACGACACTCCCCTCGACTTAAGAAATAATGAAAGGTTATAAATTTAGTCAGGGTGTCATTAACGAAACATTTACCACCATTGATAAAAAGAAACAATAGGGATATAATAAGTGAAAATTTTCTCCCCTCAACACTTGATCGTAAAAATCTTGAATTTTGAAAGATTATAGTGTTGATGGAAAAATATGTACTTGCCATGTTTAGAGAAAATAGATAGAAGAATATTTTTGTTGTTTTATCGGGTTTTATATTTTGTATTTTGTTTTTGAAAAATTATTTACAAAGGATGTTTTGGTGTTTGACGGGTTTTTAAGGCTGCTTTTAAGAGGTCATCAATTCCTCTTGAGTCAAACACCTCATACCAATCCGATTGGATCGACTCATTAAACCTAGCGGAGGCAAGGCTTTGGTGAGAAGATCGCCAATTGATATCTGTACCCATAAAGTATAATTCAGCGGTACCACATTCCACGTGGTCCTTGATGAAATGATAGCGAAGATCGATGTGCTTTGATTTCAGTCTTTGAAACGAGTTGCTGCGAGATTGCAATGGCACTCGATTGTCGCGATACATCGAGATTACATCAAATCGTAACCATAGTCTTTGAGTTGTGTTCTCATCGGATGACTTGAGCACAACACGGACATGGCTTCATATTCTGCTTCGGTTGATGATGCGATGTACAATCCTGCTTCTTTGATTGCCAAGACACCGGTTTATCACCAAGAAATTGTAGAGCTCAAGTACTTTTCCTTGAGTCTAAGCATCCTGCGTGGTCGAGCGTCTGAAAAGCGATTAGTTCAAACCGAAATCCTTGGATACCGGATCCCAGTTAATGGTTCCCTTGATGTATCTGAGTTCTTTTAGCCTCGAAGAGGTGGGTTTTAGTTGGTCGCGGTCGATAGCGGGAGCATAGATAAGCGGCAAGACAATATCAGTCTCTGCTAGGTTAGATACATGAGAGACCAATAATACTTGGTGTTTGGTAGGGTCAACTAATTTCCCATGTAAATCGGCGTCTAGCTTCTTGGTATGAGTCATTGGTGTGGCATAAGTATCACGGTTTTCATTCCAAATTTGTTTAACAATTCAAGGGCATATTTGGACTCACTCGAGAAAATACCACGGGGTGATTGATGAACTTGCGGTCCTAGAAAGAGCGTGAGTTCACCCATCATGGACATTTCAAAATTTTCTTCATTAGTTTTGCAAAAGCGGTTGAAAACTTTTTATGTGTAGACCCAAAAATACGTCATCGCGTAAATTTGAACAATTAAGATATGTGCCCGTGATATTGTATAAATAGAGTTGGGTCAACCGAGCCTTTGGTGAAATTATTAGCAATGAGGAAAGATGATAGCTTATCGTACCATGCCCGGGGCTTGTTTGAGACCATAAAGAGCTTTGTTCGGTTTGTAGACATGGTTGGGCACTCGGATCAACGAATCCTTGGGTTGGTGACATAAACCGTTTCTTCGGTTGTCCGTTGAAACGCGGTTTGACATCCATTTGAAAGACCGTCATATTCATATGAGCCGAACGCGAAATATCGAACGACCTCAAGGCGAGCAACGGAGCAAAAGATTCTTCAAAGTCTATTCCTTCTTCGACAATAACCCTTAGCAACTAGGCGTGACTTGTTTGGATGGCGTTCCTTGACATCAATTTATTTTCCAAATCCATTTTAGACCAATGACATAGACCCTTGTTGGTGGTTCAGCGATTCCATACTTCAAGGCGTTTGAATTGGTTGAGTTCTTCCCGCATGGATTCAATCGGTTGTCTTTTGTCATTGCGTCTTTAATGTTTTTAGGCTCGAGATTGGCGAGCGGTGAGTGCATAAATGCAATGTTCACCATCTGTGAAGGCGTTGTCTCGTAACGGCGGTTGATTCGGTTGCCAATAATATTAGCGGAGGATGGTCTTTTGTCCATCGATGTGTAGAGGTTGATGTTGGTATACATTGTGCAGTTACGAGGATTCAAATGGTTTGTTGAAGATTCGCGACATCTGTGCGGCGATCTCATTAGCAAGCGGGTTGAAGAACGCATTTGGGTCAAAATCTGCGCGGTGGGGTACATCATTCGAGAATATCATCGGTAGGTTCATCATTGTTGGAGCGGTTTGTTCAACTATTGTGTTGGAGTCAATGGTGTAGGTGCATCTTCAGCGATGAGTTGTTGTAGCAGTGTGTCGTATAGGAATATTATCGGGTTGAGCGGCGGAAGCTTGCGGATACACTCGAGCACATTCATCAATATCATCACGCGAGCAGTGAACAAATAACCTTTCCATTTGTTGACGAGTGAGTTGGGGCTTTGTTCGGTGATGATGGGGTTGAGGAAGTTTAAGCGGTTGTGTCCGGGTTCTAGTTTGTTATACTGAGAAGCCATTTCGTGAGTTCATCAAAATGAGCATGAATCGTTTCCATCACACTTTTTGTCAGCGATTCGGATCCGTAACCTTTAGAATTCTCACAATATCCAATAAAGACTCAATGTCGACTTTGGCTTTGAGTTTTCCAAAATCATCACGATCATTATTCGGATAGCAAAGGGATCCAAATACATGAAAGTGTTTGAGATTCGGTTTATGGTTGTGGACAAGCTCGAAAGGTGTTTTGTTGTGGCGTTTTGTGATCATAGAGCGGTTTTGAGTATAGCATCACGATGAATCTGACTTCCGCCACAAGTAATCTGGAAGTTTAGCATTGATTAGCATTGTTCTTGCGACTTCCACTAACGTTCGGTTTCGTCTTTCAACAACTACGTTTTGTTACGGTGTATGTGCAATAGATGTTTGATCTGAATTCCCTTTCTCATAGAATTGTGAAGGTTTGGTTAACAAACTCGGTTCCTTTGCTCATTACGATTAACTGACGGTGTTCTTGAGTTGAACACGTATTTTAAGTGAGAAAGGTGATGATCATTTGTGGAGCTTGGTCTTTTCTTGAAGAAAGTAGACCCAAGTCCATCGTGAATAGTCATCAACAATTACTAAGATATAGCGTTTGTCATTGATCGTTTGCAGCGCATTGGGCCACAATAAATCCATGTGAAGAAGATGAAGCACATCTTGAGAGGCATGTTCCACCTTTGAAGGAAAATGAGCACGAGTGCTTTTCCCGCTTGTTCACGGTGAGCAAAGGTGATCTTTTGAATACCGGAATCGTGGAAGACCTTCAACTAGTTTGTGTCGAGCAAGGTTGGTGATGGTTTGAAAGTTTAGATGTGAGAGGCGACGGTGCCATAGCCGGGATTTTGTTGATGTTGCCTTTGAAAGTAAGCGGATGGGAGATGAAGCAACCATGTCTTGCATAGAGATAGTGTAGAGACTAGAATTACGCGAGCAGGACATAAGGTCATTTCCTTGTAGATCACGAATGAAACAAGTTTTCTCCACAAAGCAACCTCAAATCTCCATCACAAAGCCGACCTCACGAAAGCAGTTATGACCGAGGCCTTCCATATAGTAAACCTGTGATTTCGATGTTCCCATTGACATAATCTTCGTAGCCCATGATAGTCTGCGAGTGATCATTCCGAACAGACGGTGCCAATGAACTTTGCAATAAAGTTGGATAACAGTTTAAGGTTGCTGTCGTGTGTCGGGAACATCGCTATCAACAATCAGAGAATGATCTGTATCACACGCATTACAGGGCGACGGATGGAATAGAAGTAGATGTGGAACCGAAATGTTAGAGGTTCCGAGGTGTATATGAGACATGCACACATTAATGACTTTAGGCATCCATGTAAATCTAGTGTGTTATATATCCATTTACGCCATCTATAACTACTCTTTGCTTTAGTCTTAGTGAATGCACTAGGTGGTACTACATTCTTGGGAGGTGGCGGAGCTACAGATGGCAATGAAGTTTGCCTTAGAATCTAAAGAGGCGGTCTACCAGCACATACTTAGAATGATTAGTGGGCCTAGAGGTATTCCGATTCTTAGGATTCCGTAAACGAGATTATAGCTTTAGCAACACATTTGTCATGACAATCGAAATTCATACTTTCGACAAATAACACAAGGTGCATCGAGATGAATATCAAAAGTGCTTAAAGGTTTAGCATTAGCGTTACATCACTATTTCTATTACATTTGCAGACGCAACATCTATAATGGAAGCAACGTGAGTCTTATTCATAGTCCTAGGGTGTTCTTCTACTTTAGCATTCCTTATTGATCTTTTCTTAGGTCGCAACTTCCTATTCTTCGATTGAGTGCTCTAGGGTGTGAAGTGCGGGCGTTTGGAAAAACAACTATTCTTGTTTCGAGAGAGGAAGCACGTTAGCAACTTGTGATTTGGCGATAGGGATTCTAGGTGCACGATTACTAAGTGTGGTGGAGCTAATCTCTTAATGATGGTTGGCGGAAGTTGTTCATACTTTCCTAACATTTCTCTTAACTTAGAGATAGTGTGAATCAAATCTTGATTTTCGAGCGAATATTACCGAAGCAAAATTCATGACTTCTCTAGTGTGAGCAAGATAGTGACCAAGTTGGTTTGATGCTTCATGTCGAGGTCTTATTGAGTAAATCAAATATGACACCATATTCTGTTTAAGCTGTTACAAGTTCTTGTTCATATTTAGAGATTTGACTTTTCAAAGACACGCTTTGATCATCCGGTTGCTCAATTTTAGGATCGAAGATTTTGCACTCAATCGAGCGATTTTCTTTTGAAAACTAAGTTGATGGTTGTGAATATCTTTTCACACCAATGAAGACGACGTTTTGCATTGTAAAGTTCATTAAGTAATCGTTTATTTTCGACTTTTAAAGACTCGTCTGAAGCACATTATCAATATTCTCAACAGTTACCACAGAGTCGACATTATCGTGTGAGGTATAATCGGATGCATGTGGCAAAGAATAAAGTAACACAACATTATGGATATCAACACGGATAACATCTTCCAAGAGTCGATCAACATCTTTTCTCAACATTTTCTTTTGCGTT
>CM040243.1:111672193-111724266 GCA_022545495.1 Chrysanthemum lavandulifolium | reverse complement strand
ACTCAAATATCTCTTTGCTAAACAAGATGCAAAGCCGAGATTGCTCGTTGGGTTCTCCTCCTACAAGAATTTGATATCATCATTCGTGATAAAAAGGAGGCGAGAACACGTCACGATCATCTTTCCCGATTAGAGAACCCTCATCAAAATGTGTTCGAGAAAAAGGAAATCAATGAAACTTTTCCTCTCGAAACACTCAATATGGTTTCTTTTCGTGGAGATTCTTCTACCCCATGGTTTGCCGACTTTGCAAATTACCATGCGGGTAACTTTGTGGTGAAAGGGATGTCGTCCCAACAGAAAAATAAATTCTTTAAAGATGTGAAACATTATTTCTGGGACGACCCCTACTTGTTTAAAATATGTGCGGATCAAGTCATCCGGCGATGTGTGTATGGTCGAAGCCGTTGACATTCTCAAGGCTTGCCATTCGGACCTCTTGGGGACATCATAGCCCCAACTACACCGCCAAGAAGGTGTTTGATTCGGGATTCTATTGGCCCACAATCTATAAGGATGCCCATGAATTGTCAAAACACATGACGCTTGTCGTCGTCACGGGAATATCTCACAAAGGAATGAAATGCCGCAAACGCCATTCAAGTGTGTGAGATTTTTGACATATGGGGCATTGACTTTATGGGCCATTTCTTCTTCTCATGGAAATAAGTACATACCGTGGCCGTTGACTACTTGTCAAAATGGGTTGAAGCTAAGGCTTTACCCACCAACGATGCCAGTTGTTGTGAAATTCTTGAAATCCTTATTTGCTAGGTTTGGAACTCCACGAGCCATCATCGGTGATGGTGGTACGCACTTCTGCAATGACCAATTTGCAAGAGTCATGCAAAAGTATGGTGTAACTCACCGTGCCTCTCTGCGTACCACCCACAAACAAGTGGGCAAGTGGAAGTTTCTAACCGTGGGATAAAGAATTACGGAGAGGCGGTTGGTGAAAACCGTGCCTCTTGGTCGGATAGATTAGATGGCGCACTGGGCCTTCCGTATACTTACAAAACACCCATGGTGCACTCCATCCTGGTGGTGTGCGGGAAGGCATGTCATCTTCGATTGAGCTTCGAGCACAAGGCATCGGGCCTTGAAGCATCTAACTTTGATATTCAGAGACGTGGTGATCATCGGAAAGTTCAAATGAATGAATTAAATGAACTCCGTGATCAAGCTTACGAGAACTCTTTGATCTATAAACAAAAGGCGAAGAAGATTCATGACTCAAAATCAAGAACCGCGTTTTCAGCGTTGGTGATCGAGTCCTTCTTTTCAATTCAAGATTAAAGATTTTCTCGGGAAAGCTCAAGTCCGTTAGTGCGGCCCATTCACTATCGCTAAGGTTTATCCTTATGGCACCATTGAGTTATCTCAACCCGATGGTCCTAATTTCAAAGTGAATGGTCATCGGTGAAGCATTTCTTTGGAGGACATTCCATCCATGGTTGTCCGGACTTACAAACTTTCCCCATGAACCAATGAATGCGGGGATCGAGTCAAGCTAGCGACTCGGGAATCAAAACGATAGCATGCCATATGGGTTTCACCCATATTTACATTTTCTCACCTCTTTCTACTACCCTAGTGTGGGGGTTGCCCGCATGTTTCAAAAAAAAAAAAAAAAAAAAAAAAAATCATCTTTCTAAATAATGGCGTAGTATTTCCCTTTACGTTCTTTGTTTGGCATAACCGCAGTACTTTGAATATTGAGGGCAATATTCATCTCTAGTGTGGGGATTCTCACGAATTTTATCATGTAAATATACCGCCTAATCCCCGTTTTGGCCAAAAATTTTTTTGGAGTAAGTGTTCTACACTTTCTCATCGAGTTATCGATCGCCATATACGTAAGACAAAAGGATTGGCTAATCCGAGAGCAAGCGGCTCTTGGTAAAGATACCCCAAATCCGTTTATATGGCACAATTTGCCCAAATTGTATGGTTCTCGACTCCCATCATCCTCGAAAGATAATGGGTTGGCTAGCAGCAAGATTATGGCTTGTGGTAAAGCGATGGAAAATCCATAATTGGTAATCACTCACCAAAGATAATGTTGATAATTTATCTAAGAGTTGGCTAGTCCGTAAGAAAGTGCAACTCGGTAAAGACAAAATCAAATCCGTTGAAAGTTTGGTGGTTTGCTCAAAATCGCATGGTTATCGGTGTACCATGGTTCTTACTTGAATGAAACATTTGGCTACTCCGAGTAATGGCTTTTGGTAAAGAGTTTAAAATCCATTATGTTTTCTCAAATCATTGCTAGGGACTAGCAATATCTCGATGTGGGGATTGATGAGTGTGTAAATACTCATCGGTTTGTACAAAATAAGCTGCAAATTCATCCGAAAACACTCGAAACACATCTAAATGATCAAAATATCACAAATCGGTGTTTTATGTGTTTCAAATTCAAAAATATCAAAATCGGATGAAAACATATCAAATTTGCAAAATTGCGTTCAGTCCCCCAAGTTTCAAGAATTGTCAAAATAGTCCACGAGCCCAAATTTCAAAGAAAAGTCACCAAAGGTCCTTTTTAAATCAAAAGTTGTCAAATTTAGTCCTTTGGTGAAAAATATCAAAAGTTTGAGAAATTACAAAATAGTCCTTGACTTTCAAAATTGGCAAAAATGGCCCTGGAAAATTGCAAAATGGCAATTTTAGTCCTTATACTTTTAAAGCTTGTCATTTTCAGTCCTTGGAACAAGTTTTATAAAATGGCGCAGATAGTCCTGCATTTCAGATTTGTCGAAAGGTCCCTTGGTATTTAAAACCTTTAAACCCATTTGGCTAGTCAAAACCCCTTTGGACCCTGGCATAATTCAAATTGGACCCCTTTGATACTAACTTGGTCAAAAGACCAGTCAACCCGATCAAACCAAACCCACACCCCTTCCCCGTTTTCCTCCACCATATACGCCCATGTGTCCGACCACCATTTCTTCACCTACCACCTCCTTCTCACTCTCCATGTCCCCCTCCTAAACTAACCTCCAAGAATCATTTAATGCCTTCCACCAACTATATCAACCCCAATTGGCGGTTAAGATTTTGGCGCCAAAAAGTGTTTAAGCGGTGAGATCATTTCAAAGCCGTCCAATGGCTTAGGTTGATGGGAAACATTCGAGGAGGAGATACTAAGAGTTGGAGTATAAAAAAGAGCAAAAGGAAGCCAAGAAAGAGTCTTCTAGTTTTTAATTTTATCTTAATGTCGTTTTTAATTTTAAAACCTTAATTTAGTGTAAAACTTGTAACTTCTGTTGTAATGTACTCTTATTAAGCATTGGGATCAATATAAATCATTTTGAAGTTCTAATTTAAGTTTCACTATTAATTCATGTTGTTAAGATGGTATTGAAAATTTCCAATTCAAAGTATTATTCAAAGGCTTCAAAAGCTCAATTCATTACTGAATAAGCTTACTCTGACACTTAAAAGCTTTCATAAGCAAATTTGATTCAGTAAAAGTGGTTTTGGTCAACAAAAGTCAAAGCGGGTCAAAGATGATGCGAGACTTGGTCAATGGTTGAAGCACTATGGAAATGGGTTTATTTAGGACTAGTGGGTTGATATTAATAGGTTAGAGATCCTTTGGTTCATCGATTCAAGCCATAGTGGCTAAGGACACCTTGTAAGTTGTTTTAAGTTATTTTGCTAAATCATATTTGTGGTGATAATAAGCATCAATTCGGTTTAAGTAGTATGTAATTAGGGCAAGTGAATGTGATTTGATCATTGTTGCAAGACCGCAAAGTGTTTGTCTCATTTAAAGTGTTAAAGCAGTATTTATAAGGGTGTTTGGATTCATAGTTTAAAAGGTGTTAAAGGCTTATTCAAGTGTATAACTTTGGTTTGTGCAAGTTTGTTTAGCCATAATAGACTCATTTGAGCCATGGTTTGATGCAACATCATAAGAAGTCAAAACCACCTCATTTGAACCCAATGATCCCTTGTTGTGATTTTAAAAGAGCAAATCATCATTTTGTGATTAAAATCTTAAACAAAGCTGGTTTAAGTTCATTTCACCTTAACACACCATAATCAATCATAAAAATTGGATCAAACCTCAAAAAAGTCAACTGTGTCTCTTTTTCAAAAAGTCAAAATAGTGAAAAAAGTGAGTTTATGCAGAAATTACAGATGATGCACAGGTCTCATTAAAAGGTTTTAGGTCCTGAAATTTGGTCTACAAGTAGCCCTCTAGGTTGTTTCTAAGTCCTCATATCTGTTTTTGCCTTAAGCTTTGTGGATAAGCTTGTGCAGGGGCTTAAAGTGAACCCCATCTGCCCTGCACCAAGACTCGATGTTGAGTCTTTTCTCGATTTAATGCTTGTGCGAGTTCAATTTGGCTTGCTAAGAGCTGGTCTTTTGGTTACAAGTAGCTTCTTAGGTCTAGTTGAGATTCCAATCATTGGATTTTAGTTTGGTGCTTATTTGGTTGCTTATTTCTTGTCGCAAAGGACACCATTTTCTGCTTTTAGCTTAAATTCAAATCACCAAATCTGTGTTAATTGGCCATCCAGTAGTTATAGCTTGTTGATTTGAGTTTCATTTGGTCACTTTAGTTAATCATAACTTCGAGATCGGTTGGTTGCCTGTTTAGATCATTTGGCTTATTTTGTGCTTATTTCAATAAGCAATCTCACATCGATTACATAATCTTGTACACAAGCACCTGTTTTCTAATTTTCATAGCTTCTTATCATTATTTTAGAGTTTCCTGAATTTTCAGATTTTTATAAGCTTTGTTTTGCTATTTTTCCTATTTTTAATTAGTTTTAATACTTTTAAATAGCATTTAATACAAAAATTAGAAAAAGGTTCAAAAAATAAGTTTTCAATTTTCTTAGGCTTAGATAAATATAAAAGTAGAAAAAAGTAATTTTCTAGATTTTTCATAGCTTATTTGGTAATTTTAGTAATTTAATTAGTTTTTAATAGTTTAAAATCCATAGAAAATAGAGAAATAGTCACAAAAATACAAAATAGTTTTAAAAAGTCTATTTTGATATTTTAGACTTTTCAAGTGTTAATTTTATTTTTCTAGCTTAATTTCCTATTTTCTTGTGTTTTAGGTAATTAATTATTAGTTAAAATAGTTTTAATTAGATAATTAGTTTTAAAAATAACTTTCTTTTCTAAATATTTTCTTACATCATTAGGTTTGTAAAACATCATTTTCATATTTTTAGGGTTAATATTGACTTAGTTTCACTTTTTTTTTATTTTGTGCGTCGCGTAGATTTTAATTTAAGCGTCGTTTTAGGTTTTAAACGTTCATCACTTTAAGTATAGTGATAGCGTTTATTTAATAGGTTTATCTTTTAATTTTCTTTAATTTGCATTTAAGGCGTTTTAATTTGTTGGATTTTCTTTAGTTATAATAATCTCGGTATCCTTTTTACTGCTCAAACTTCGATTACTAGACGTTGATTTATCCATTGCATAGCTCATTTGGGACATAACGACCGGGAGACTCTATCCTCCTCTGATCTTAATTGCATTGGTGTTTGAGCAGTTTTTAGTCTTTTAGACTCGACTGTTTAGCACCGATCATATATTGTAAGTAAACACAGATTAAACACAAAACTTAAGCTCCAATATTATTAATGAATAATACGAGTGATCTTGCTTATCACTAGGGTTTCACCTTGAAGCCTTTGTGAATAATACGTATGTAAGTTCGTACGTAAGTTCTTGTTACTAAGACTTTTATAGTACAAGGAGTCCTTTACAAGATAACTATAAAGCTAACAATATAGAATATACACAAGATCTTTTCTATACTTATCTAGACACGTTTTCCTAACCATTATCTAATAGCAATAGTAATAATGTTCCAGCAGTGGTAATACGTTTCCACTGTTAGTGCAATCCAAGCAGTGTCTTCCACAACTATCAGTGGTAACAGATTATTCCCAACACTGATTCTCCACATGCTCATACCAACAACATCACAAAATAAGTTCTCTCAAAATCAAAGGCAACACAAAGTCATAATGATTCTTCATCTAAACAAAGAATCTACAAAGTTATAAAGACTCGAGAACTACTTCACATCTGGAATTCATTGTCAAATGAGCGTGTGAGCATGTTGGAGAAATACGTGGAGACGCTAGAAACGCGGGCGGCTCAGTAGTGACAACAACATTCTATCACAACCACCACAAGAACAAAGAATTAAAGAACATAGAAATCTAAGGCGCCAAAGCGAGAATACTTCAAAAGAAACAAGATCCCTACACTGGGGAGATTGTTGGAACCAAGACACTTCTTCTCACAAGAAAGAAGAATGTCAGAAGACGTCAAAGCAACTATTACATCAGCACCAACAACGTTTCAATATTACTTAAGTCATTAATTACCAACACTTAGGGGGGGAATGTTGGAATCACTCCTAAACTATATTTCAAGTGTTTGTAATTAACATGTAATAGATTGCTTAATTAGGATTTTAAGTTAGTATTAAAGGCAAGGCTTATGTAGAAAGCCCATAAGCCTTGATCCAAGCCCATTAAAAAAATGAAGGGAACTAGTGTGTTGCCCTAGTTCCTTCCCTATAAATAATGTTGTAAACTCCCATTTGGGGGTTGGTTGTTCATTTCATTCAAATCCTACGCCTAAAGGTTTATAGTCATACGTGTGTTTTATGTGTTTTGTTCAACCAATCTCTCTTTATCTCATTTCTAACATATTAATGCTTGTGTTGCAAACATGGAAACCTAACAAAGTGGATGTAAATGGACTATAATACCCACACGTGCTGAGCACGTGAGGTCACTTAACGGGAGAAATAACACTCATTAAGTTTTGGTGGCTTTTTTGCAACGCTATGTCAGCTTCAATAACCAATTATATATATACTAACAGGCATCTTTGGACGGGGAAATTATGGTTTTATTAAGAGGTCCGTTTTCACTTAAATCGTCCCCTTATTGGTCTTCACTTAATGAGTTTGTGCAATTAGAGCCCAACAGTACCTTAGTGGGCCAACTGCCACTTTCTCATTGGCCAAATTGTGTTGGGTGTTTTCCTATTCACGTACGTTTTCCTGTAATTACCCACGTAATACAACCCAAGTGACATTAACGATGTTTATACAACCTAATCTATGTACGATTGAAGGAGAACCATACGGATGTAAACAAAACATCATTAAACGGTTAGATTTTTTCCCAAATTCCCACACAAAAATTCCACCGCCACTGATTTATCTTTGTTTCGCTCATCTCCTAGAAAATTCCATAGCCATATCTACCTATATTATAAACCAAAGGCCTCAAATGATTGTGGAGCTTTAGAAAATTGCCACATCGGATCTGTGAAGCTCCCTAAAATTGACACATAGGATGTAAATAATTGACCACTATTTGCATTTAATTTTCATCTTCTTTTACTAATGGTGATGAGCCAAAAATTCATTCACCCTTTTTTTTTTCTTTATCTCTCTACAACTCCTCTCTCCCCCTCTCTCTCTCTCTAACCTAGCAATATCCTTTTTTGTAAATAGTGGACACCGATGCGCAACATTAACGGTGTCTACAACACCTTCACCTCTAGATCTAACCCTTTCTAGGAGCAGTGCATTTAGTTTTTCTCCGACGACGTTTCAAGTAATCATGTAAGTTACGGTCTTGCTCTTGTTTTTATGTTAGATATTCTTTTTTTTTTTTTTTTTTTTTCCTTCATTGCAAATATTTGATTTCTTTTTGTTTGGCTTAAACCAGATCAGTTTATGGTGAGATGATGATGCGACTAAAAGAAAGAAGATGATAAATCAGAGGTAAAATTTATCTCCTACAACAATAAAATATTTGTTATGGATTTTTTTTTTTTTTTTGTTACTTGATTTTTGTTATTTGTCGTTGTAGTCCAACATGCTTGAAGGGACCTTCCCGTTTGCCATCTTCTAACGTATTAAGAACGATCTTTATAAATAACAAAAAAGGCGGCTGGTGACTGGCTTCTGAGGTATATGTATATATATATACATCCTCTTCATGAATTTTCCTACAATTAATGTATGTTGACTTTCAGATCCAATATCAAAGTATGTTTACGCTACTGATTTTTTTTTTTTTTTTGATATTGTAAAAGTGTAAAGTGAGTGATTAATATATGGTCATTTTTAGTTATCAGTTGTAAATACTATTAATATTTTTGAATTGTATGTTGTCAAATTAATATTTACATTCTTATAGAACAATTTATTGTATCTATGATATAAATCACATCACTTGTTGTACGATCACAAATTGTCTTTTAGTTGTTAACTAGCGGGTTAACCGCGTTGCTGACAGTCGTTACGCCGATCGTTTTATTCACGAATGAATTTGCTAAAGTTTTTTTTTTTTTTTTTTTTTTTTTTTTTTCGCGACCGTTCATGCGCAGTCTTGTTTCTGTGTGACTGTTCATCCCCAATGAGTTTTAGTATATATATATATAATTAAATAATTTTATTAGCATAAGATTTGTAGATATTACCCTAAAAAAATAGTTGTATTTTTAAATTTTATAGGATACCCAAAAGAAAATATTAAAGCAATTGTTAATCAGTACATCTGCACATAAAAGTATAATATATATTTTTTTGAACATGCATATAAAAGTATATAAAAAAAATAGTACAACGATGATTATGGTCTACAACTACCTCACTGTTGGTATAACGACCCGTAAATTTTCAAGTCCTTACTCAACCTCAAACTCAAAATTTATTCTATTTTGGAAGTTTACACTATCACCATTTCGTATAACTATTTAACTGAATTGCGTACACAAGAAAAACCCTTTTTGTGCACTATGACATTACAATATATTGCTACTACCCGAATTCATAATTTAATTGCTAGTGCATTTGCATTTTAGTTACTTACGATTATTAATTTAATAAACGCTTTTCACGATTTAAATGGACACCAAATGTACCCGACACTCCTAACAATTATTTACTACAAAAGTACAAAAACTATTTTCGTTTACCTTTATAATTCTTTTACTAAGCCCACTTAATTATACGTATTTAACGTTAACTACAAAATCAATACTCAATACCTATTTTTAATACCCAATATACTTAATAAATACATTTTATATAAATATTAAACACACACTACAAAACAAAACCGAAAAAAACATTAGCCGCCCTTTTGATTAGGCTAGTAGCCTACCTTTGAATTTTTGACTAACATTTATACAATTCAAAGTTTTTGACCAAAGAAGACAACAATGTGTGCTTGACCAAATTCCTCTTTGTCTCCCCATGCGTCTGCAGCTAAACCCAACGCCACCCTCAATATATATTTTTTTACTAACTGGGCACATGATAAGAAGGAAAAAAATACACAAAAAGTACTTAAAGACCAACAAAAAATACATATTTTATAAGTGACTGTGTCCTTTTCTGTGAGGTCCTGAGTACTTTTTACGTACATTTTCCCTTCTTATCATGTGCCCCTAGGGCACAAGATAGAAACACCCATTTAATATTACTATCACCATGCATAACTTTTGAACTTTTGAGTTTTAACTATAGTAACTAGGATATAAGCTTAATGTCCGTAAGTTAATGAGTAAAGTTTGTGAGACAAGAAAATGACTATGCCTTCCTCTTTGTTTCTTTCGGCTGATCAACCAAAAACACAAGACACATGTTTTGATTTTTTTTATCTATGTAGCTTATTATATATATATACTAAATGTCGGGGAAGAAAACAGTAACAAGCACGCATTAAATGCAAGCTTTCCCAACTTGGCAGAAATAGTCCACGAGGTTCAGTGTTTTGCAAAAAGTCCTATATCATTAATTGCTAACTATAGCAATCAGGCAAAAATAGGCCCTAAAGTTTAAGGCGTTGCAAGGTAAGTCTGTAGAATTAATTGCTAACTATAGCAACTTGGCAAAATTAGTCCCTAAGGTTTAAGTGTCATTACAAAGTAAGTCCTTTGAAGCCGATCCATTGCGGCCTTGAGGTTCCCACACTCGTTAGTAGCTAATAAAGAAATAAATGAACCATACCTTGGTTTATTATATAAAAGGAGGCCTTGTGTTTTATTTTTACACTTGCAAGAACAAAACTTAAAACACTCACACACCCACTGTTAATATTTGATCACAAGGAGATAGCAAGAAGGAATTCTGGGTTTGATAGTTTTAGAGCTCATTTGTGCTTATTTGGGTAATCTAAGTAATAACAAAGGATTTTGGAGTCTATACTTGGGTACATTTGTGTTCACTAACTTCACATACATTTTCTAAGTTCAAGTAAGTCACTACACCATTTTTATAAACTTTACACACTTTGCATTGTATAAATTTCATGACTTATGATTTACATACACCATGATATCACCATGTACATGTTTGCGTAATTTTGATAACTATGATAAATTAAACTTTACATATTGCTAACCAAGTTGTTAACTCAATATTTTTAATTATTGAGGAATTAGTGGGAGAGTTAGAATAGTTTTGGGATTGATATGGAGTTGATTTTTGGTAATAGAAGCTAAGAAAAGCGTTTAACATTTAAATAAAATATAGGCCGTTCCATTCGACTAAATACAAAAAAATCAGTGGTTTTTGAGTAATATATGACTAAAGAAATAGGAAATAGACTTAATAATGAAAACGTGGTCGCTTGAACGGGTTAAAACGGACTTATAACGAAGAAATTATGCTAGTTTTAAGTTTGGTGACGAAAACTATTTTCTTGTAGCAAAACGTTGCTGTTAGAGTTTTTCAAATGATAAAACTGGACATTAAAAGTTGGTTAGACTAGTCGGGACACTAAAAGCTTGTTAGTATACTTAAATACCTTCGCGGGGATATATAGAACATAAGAAACGGACCTAAAACGAGAAAGTTATGGCCAAATAAAGTTTTTGACGAAATGTAATTATTTGACAGCTTTTTCACTAATATAAAAGCTGATAGAATTTTTAAAAATAAATTTTGGACATTTTAACGGTTTTAGTCAAAAATAACTTGAGCAAAAGTAGTAGCAGGTTATACATACTTGTTAGGCACATTAAAGGTTTTCAAAAATACTAAATAACGAAACAAGTATATTTAAATTATGAGAAATACTAGTAACATTATAAAAAGGTATATTTTGACTACAAGTTTAAAGTAAATACGTTTTTAATCACTAAACTCTACAACAAACATGTACGGGCGATATTCTAAAGTGCATAATTGCATACTGTGACGATTTTGTCGAACCTAAGACATATCATTACTTTAGGTTGCGGTTAAAGTAGCGCGCCTCGAATTTCGTGCACACGTTTGATTACATCATATTACCTGTTTGAGGTGAGTCTCGTAGCCCCACTTTTAATATGTTTTTCCTTGGGGGAAAATGGTACTCAAATGATATTTTTATCTGTTTTCATGCTGTGATTAAATGTTTTCATGTTTCTTGGATAATATGTGCGTTTGATTTCAATATGTGCCTTATTGTGTGGTTTCATGTTGTGTGTTCATTATGCGCAATTGTTTAACTCCATTTTGGAGCCGAAGCATTGATAGTACTATCGGGGTTGCTACCCCAACCCCGACACTAGGTGTCGGGAGACGTGAGAAATCGTGTAACACGTGACATTTGTGAGGTTCAGTTGTTGCAAACTCGTGGTTTCATTAAGTGCTTATATTTGTATCTTGCTCACTATTGTCCTACGCTATTATACTTCACAGCTTCGTGGTTTTACTCTTAAACCTACGAGCTCACCAACTTTATGTTGACGTTTTCGAGTATCCATTTTCAGGTGTTATTGAAGTTGCCTAGAAGGTTTAGTGTTGGCCTGGCTTAGCAAGACTTAAGACAAGACCCTCCCGGGATATATTCCGTGGAGTTGCATTATGACATTTTCATAGAAAGTAGTTTGACTTTGAGACTTATGTTTGGATTCTAGACTTTGTACTTATCCCAGTTATGGGAGTTTCATGTCTATTATCTTTAACGTAACACTTTTAGTATTTCTCTATTTAGACACCTTGTGTTTATTACTATGAAGCCATACCCCGTAAATGCTAATCCGCTGCGCCATTTTTGGGGTGTGACAGATTGGTATCAGAGCCCAGGTTATAGAGAATTAGGTGGTTTAACCTAGACTATAACCTAAAAACCTTCATATAGTTTCATAATAGGACTTACATGTGCGGTTATGTGTTTATTTGCCTTGTATGTAGTAGTGCATAGTATTAGACCTTAGGAACCCTTCCTGAATTAAGTCAATTTATTTTTCAAACCCTTAAGTTTCTTAAACAACTTGCACCTTAATTTCAAGATTGTTCTTGTTTGATTGGGTTGCGAAATTTATATGGGTGCAAGTTGTTAATTAACTTAACGGATTTGAGGAATTGACTCAAGGATGGAATATAGGCTAGATGGCGTGAAGTGATGATGATAAGTAAGTGTGGCATGATGCTATTCTAAAAACGCATGGCCAACGTTTTTACAATAACATGATGCGACATAGACTTATCAAATTCATGGAATCGTCGACTTAGGACTGACATAGAACTAGGGCCGACTATAACGTAAATTAGGATCCCACAACGATCGTCTCTACATAAACCCCTCGTATCTAGCGTTACCAAATGTCCTTGTTAGCCTTGATTATTTTTATTAGAAGTGATGGTCATTCACGATTAGGAACTTTGTAATGTGTGTTAGATATCGTGATAGAATAGTCAGCGGGCTCGTGGATTGGGCTAAGCTAATTGGGCATAAGTTATGTTAAGCTAGCCTTGTCTAGTTCGTGTAACCCAAGATCATCGAAGTCCATCTCAAGGCCCATGGCCAAGCCTTAGGCATCATCTCTCTTACCTATATATACCCCTCAAGTATGTCATTTGAGGGTGTGCTTGAAAGTGTGTGTGTGTGTGTGTTTTCCTTTGAAATATACAACATCTTGTGTTTATCTTATCCTCTCACATACACGAATATTACATCAAGTCACCATCTTTCTCATCTTATTTCTAAGCTTTCGTTTTGTGTTTGTGTTTCACATATTACGCCAGAATCATTATTACGTGTGTGTTGGGTTTGCTTGGTAAAGTGATAAGGTTGATAAATCTAAGGTCCTACAATTGGTATCAATCGCCTAACAATGGTTTAGGAGTGTTTGTGTTTGTTTTGAAGGTTCTGGCGTAAAAGGCTCTAGTTATACGTTTTGTCAAGCTTAAAGCTTTAATTTTGCACTCAAAATTCAAGATTCTTAATGGTTTAAGGTTTATTTGGTGCTAAAGTTTGATTTTTGCAAAAGTTCGAAGCTTTACGCGTTTTAGTTAAGTTTTGAGCTCGTTTTGGTTCTTTGGTCATTTCACTCGTAACTTTTCTAAGCACTTTGGGTGAAAAAGGTTAACATTTTGGGTTATTCGAGTGTTTTAAGGATTTGTGCAAGAGAATTTGGTTGAATCATTGAAATTTTTTACGAGTAGGTCAAAACCCTAGTTCTACTCGTAAGAAAGTCAACTACATAGTTTTCTACTCGTAACTTTTGGTGAAGAATCTTCGTGCTATAGCGTTGCTCGGTGCTTCCCTCACTTGGATAAGTGTGTGGAACACTTCGACTTTGGATATCTCTTGCTAATGTGATAGTGTAAAGGATTTTTAGGCAAAACCCTAATCTTACGCATAAGTTTCGATTCTGGCGTAGAATACTTTACGCATAAGCATTTTTCTTACGCTAAGTTTTCTTACGCATAAGCTAAATCTTACTTAACTTTTCTACTCGTAACTTTAAACCTCGCATAAGATCCTACGCCTAAGGAATCCTACGCTTAAGATCCTCGCATAAGATCCTACGCCTAAGTTTCTACTCGTAACTTGTGTTTCTCGCCAAAGCTCTTTCTCGCATAAGGTTTAAAAAAAAAAAAAAAAAAAAAAAAAATTAAATTTAAATTTTGAGGAGACTAAGCGTTAAATTTAAATTTAAATTTTTAGCGGAAAAGTTGAGTAAAATTTAAATTTTTGAGGAGACTAAGCGTTCAATTTTCTTGAGATTCAAATTTTGGTTTAATCTGTGAAAATTTTGGTCAAAATTCAAATTTTTGGACCTAAATTCAAATTTTTCGGGTCAAATTTGCGTCAAAATTGTCATAACTCAAAATTTTCATCGTCCTTAGAATTGATTTTATAGTGAATTTCAAATTTTGGTAGAAAATGTTTTAAGAACCGAGTTCTGATGCGACCTTGAAACACCTCAACCGAGCTTAATCATCATCAACCACACTCCTTTATCGTTGAATCGATCCTACATCAACTTTATCGGATCATACCTTCATCAATGGCAACTCAACAAGACATTCATGCGGCGGTCGAAAACCGTCCTCCTATGTTGGAAAAAGGTGGTTATCTTCAATGGACAAGTCGAATGCTTACGTTACATCAAGACAAACCTAATGGAAAATTGATGATCAAATCCATTCAGATGGACCCTTCATACCTCGACAAGTCCAAGACCACGGAAATCACGATGCAACACCTCCCACCCCACCATTTTTTCGTCTTCAAAAGAATCGGAATACTACGAAGAGGATCGGGAAGAAAGTCGAGCGAGATGACATGGCAATTCATATTATCAACGGGTTTACCAAGAGACATCTTTGCTGCTGTGAGCGGTTGTGAAACTGCTTTCGATATGTGGGAGCGTGTTAGGCGACTTTGTCATGGGCGGGGTTGGTCAACAAGACACAGAGAACAAGTTGCTAGCCTTGGGAGAAGTTTACATCTACTCCAGGAGAATCTATCGAATCCTACTATGGAAGGTTCGCACTTTAATGAATGAGTGATCGAAACAAGTTGACACCTTAACTATCGTGAGCAACATCAAGTTCTTGAACAATCTACGGAAGAATGGGGGCGATATGTCACTATTGTCAACCAAACAAAGACTTACATCAAGTGAACTTTGATCAACTCAACGATTTTACGAAACAAAATCAAGTGAAGTGAATGAAGTCGAGGCAGAAAGATTAGCAAAGAATCATGATCCATTGGCACTCATTGCTAAGACTCAAACTCCGGTGAATACACAACAACAACCTTCATCATCTTCCACTAACAACAACTTGCGTAATACATCCCTCGACAACAAAACTATCCACTGAACAACAACATTACCGGAACAAGGAATCGATCTTGAAATGGAACAAGAAGAAGCTTTGTCACAAGCATTTGCATTCTTGGGTAAAGCATTCGAGAGGTCGCTATTCCACACCAACTAACAACAACCAAAGGATTTCATCAAACACTACATGCAGCAAGTTGCGGTAGGGTGTGAATATGGGTCGTCAGGTCAAATGGTTGGAGTTATTAGAATCGGCGAGGATATCTACTTGGATTTCGCATGGTAATCAGGCGGTTCGAATCGTGGTGTCGGATGGGTCGAGAATGTTGGGAATAAGCGATGAAATCGAATGGAATGTTGCGACTCCGATCGTTAGGAATTATGGAAATGTGAATCGTGGTGTCAGGTTACGTGTTATAAGCGTCAAGGAGTGGGTCACATGGCAAGCAACCGTCCCACTAAACCGCACAAGAAATGGTGATTTTCTTGAAAGTCTGCTTTGTTAGCGATAAGCAAGCGGTGGGTTCTGATTGAGTCTTGAGGAAAATGACTTTTCGCTATTGTGGATGAATTGGAAGACCTCGAGGAACTCAATGCGGTGCATCTTCATGGCAAATCTTGAAGCTAAGTATGACACGTCGGACTCGCCTCCTGCCTATAGCCAGCAGATGTCGAGTACCAATCATTGATCCATGCTATAACAATGTCATATTTGATGTGTTTACTCATAAAAGCGACGATACGTGACATCGGCACCTACTTATGATACATACGGACAATCCGAGTTGTAGCAATACTAACTCGAGACTCGGATGTGGATCCTAGTGGAGACGTGTGCACAAATCTCGAGGCGATGAGGAAACACGTGTATACAGAATCATTAATCAACAACCGTGGCATTGAAATTGAGAAAGTTAAAAGGTCAATCGCGATGTTAAGGCGCGAATGCCAAATTGACCGGCCCGAGCTTGAGAGTTACAAGGAGAGCAAAAGCCTTTGAATTTCGGAAAACAAAGAATCGAAATTAGAAATTGGTTATCGAAATTTGGTTTCTCAAGAACAACTTTTGCAAATCAAGTATAACACACTGATGTGAATTTGAACTTAAAATTAAATCTTTAAACAAAGAAATTTGATTTAAATAACCAACTTTCTAAACAAAAGAGATGTTTTCTAATCTTGAAAAGAGAAGAAGCGGTTGATTCTTGATTTTTCAAAGCGAGAAGATTCTCTTCTTGATGAAATTCTTGATAAAAATGAAAAAATCCAAACTTTGGAAAATTTGCTTCTTAAAAGCGGGTCATTACTCTCAAACAATCAAGATGCTTTCTAATCAAGTAAATCCGCGTTTTCATACTAATAATAGAATGGCACTTGGTAACGACCCTTCTTCGTTCCTCAAAAAGCTCGAGAAATCTCGGAATGTGTTAAACAATGGAAATGTTTGCATAAACCCATAATTGTTAGTGATTCTCTTGAAGCGTTGGAACTATCGAGGAGAGTAGATCAAAATGAAACAAAAGAATCCGAAATCAAACCTATTGATTATAACAAATGGAACAAAATTAACGGAATTACTTTTGTTAATCAAAAGAAAAGTCAAAATTCTCCATCACAACAAGTGTTTCAAACAACGAGTCAACTTTGTTTCAAAACTGTTTCAAAACCGGTTGTTGTCTCAAATTCTCTTTCGAACATTGAACAAATGTCTTCAAACAATCCTTTTAACACAAGTGATGCGAGAAGTATTTTAGACAATGTGAAAACTAGAATTGTGGATCTTCAAGACACCATTAAAACTAAAACCACTATTACACCTAACAAGCGGTTCTCTAGTTTTGACATCGAACAAAGAAAGTTTTTGAAACTCAAATTGCCCTCGGTGAATGCCATCGGTGCAAGGGTAATTCATTTGAACAAAGCGTTTTGAAAGAAACAAGCGACTTTGTCAAGGACCATAAATCCACAGGTAAAGCAAGCTAATGAATGTGTTGAACAAATTAAAGTTTTGGAAAATTTAAATGACTCTCTTCAAAGATGTTACGACTCTTGATATTATGTCCATCATTTTGCAAACATATTACATTGAAGATCATGAAAGACTCCATCTGAGACCTCAAAATTGTTTCAAAATATGAAAAGCACTTGAGAAAATTGAAAAGAAAATATCTCATATTTTAAACAACTTGATCGTAAACCGAGGAATGCAAGTATGACAAATTGTCGTATGGCGTGCCTACAATGACATGAAAGAGAAAATGATCTTTTGAGGGCTCGGTTTGGAATGTCAAAAGGAAAGGCGGTGGATACTAAGATTACAAAACCATTGGCGAGGAGAAAGCAAATGTTCCCAAACGGTTTTAAACCAAAATGTACATTTCTATGCCTCCTCCAAAAGTCAATGAGAAAATGTTTCATCAAAACCAGTCACTCCACACCTTGCCTAAACAAAATGTTGATAAAGGAAAAGCGGTTGTCGAAACCAAAAGTTTTAGCTCCTGGCCTTTTTAAGATGAGTACCACTAAGTAAATGCCTCCATCTAAAACATATGGATCAAACGACATAAGTTTAGAAAAGCACTCTAAAGAGACTAGGAAAGCTGAAACCACTTCTCTAGATAAACATGTGAATCTAATGAGTGTGCCTTACCTTCTACAGGGACTAGGAAGCACCTCTAGGAGCAAGCAGACTAAAGCCTAAGAGCAATATAAGGAACAATAGAGTCTCGCTTGCCTCTAAGGTAGTCGCTTGAATAAAGAGAAGAAAGTAGAAGAACACCCTAGAATTTACCGCTTTGTAATAAGAAGACATTTCATCCGAATGTAATGAACCTATGAAATCTGCTAAGTTTAATGAATCTGTTGAATCTGTTTGTTTAAGCGGCAAGAAATCTTTAACTAATGTTCATGATGATTGTGTTTCTAAGAATGAGATTGTTAAGCATGTTCGAAGAATGTTCCCAAAAGAACTTATGCTAAGCGAATAGGAAGACTAGTCGCGAGACTTAGGCTTTACACTCGATAGGGAGCATAATGTTTACTTTAGGGATGACATTTGGAAACCACGGGTAGAACTTTCACACTCGAGAATGGAAGAATGAGTGATGCACTGTCTTACCAATAGATGACTTCATGAGTGTGATCGTGGATTTTACCCACAACCCAAAGGAACCAAAATCAAAGCGGTTTCCACAATATTCTTTTTGTGATTGGCGGTTATCGAAATATGTCTTTGGATCGTCGACTCGGGTTGCTCAAGCACATGACCAAGAATCTGAAGGCTGCTTGATCAATTTCGTTTGAAATTCATGGGGCAAATGCGTTTGAAATGATCATGTAGCGACTATCATGGGTTATGGAGATCTACCTTTGAAATTGTTTGATCACTCGGGTTTACTATGTCCAAGGGTTGGGACACAATTTGTTCTCGATCGGGCGGATTACGTGATGCAGTTTAGAGGTTGCTTTTAGGAAAAATGCTTGCTTCGTTAGAAACTTGGATGGCGATCTCTTGGCGGGAATCGTGATACAAACTTGTATGCTATCGACATTAACCAAATGGCCTCTTCATCACCAATATGTCTTATGACAAGAGCATCCGAACCAATCACGGTTGTGGCGGAAGGTTATCCATCTCAATTTTGACACCATCGACAATCTTGCCAAAGACAACATCGTCAATGGACTTCAAAGTTCAAATACACCAAGGATCACTTATGTCCATCATGCGAACAAGGAAAAAGCAAAGAGCATCATATAAACCCAAATCAGGTACCTGGTTCGGAAGCAAGCTGCATATGTTGCACATGGTTTATGTGGCCCAATGAGAGTTGAAAGCATTAACGGAAAAAGTATATTCTTGTTATAAATGATGATTATTCAAGATATACATGGGTTAAGTTTACGAGATCAAAGGCGAAGCACGAGCATCATCATCACCTTTAAAACGCATTCAAGTACTTCTTCAAACTCCGGTGAGGTTGTAAGAGCAGAACAACGACTTGAATTCGTCGGGGAGTTAAGAGCTTATTTTGAAGATGTTGGAATTACTCATCGGACATCATTGTTAGAACTCCACGAGAATGGGGTAGTTGAAAGAAGAAATCGAACTCTTGTGGAAGCTGCTCGCACATGCTAATCTATTCTAGTGCACGTTATTTCTACGGGGCGATCTTTGTTGCCTTTGCTTGTTTCACTCAAAACCGATCCTTATCCATCAAGATTCAATAAAACCCCATATGAGCTTGTGAACAACGAGAAAACCGGATATCTCTTACTTACACGTGTTTGGCGCTTTGTGCTATCCGGCGAATGATGAGAGAAGATCTTGGAAAATTGAAAGCTAAAGGTGATATTGGAATCTTCATTGGATATTGAGATAACTCGAGGGCATTAAGGTGTATAACGAGAGGCTAAGGAGGATCATGGAGCGATGAATGTGACGTTTGTGAACTTTCACAAATAAACACGAGAGACTCGCTCTAGAACCGCACTAAACCGGCAGACTTACGGACACATCGGTTCGGGACTCGTACCTCAAAGAGCTCAATCAACCGTTTGACAATCCTAAAGAACAAGAATGGGAGAATTTCTTGAGTTAATGTTCGATGAATACTATGGTGGAACTTGACAAATGCATCAAACCATCATTCCATTGCACCCGCTCAAAATCATCCTCCACCACCAGCGGAAGATGCATCTACAGCGGTCGAAACCAATGCCAACTCCATCAACATCATCTACATCTACTCAAGTTATTGCACCCGTTCTACCGGTGGTTGATGAGTAAAACCAAAACGAGCGATGCAGCGTTAGATGGCGACTTATTTGAAAACCCGTTTGCTACGGAATCGGTGAATCTTCTTCAAACTTACGAGAACCATCTAACTCGCATCACGTATAACCAGCGGTATCATACTACTACGAAGTGGACAAAAGACCACCCAATTGAACAAGTTATTGGTGAACCTTGAGGCGATTCGGGCGAGGCGTAACTTGCCACCGATTGCGACTTGTGCATTTACCTTTGCTCGATTAGCAATCTAGAACCAAGAACATTCGTGAGGCAATGGCGGATCCGCATGGATAGAAGCAATGCAGGAGGAACTTCTTCAATACTGTCTACATGACTCATGGGAAAAGGTTCCAAGACCCGTTGGCGTTCGAGTTATTGATCTTAAATGGTTATGGAAGAACAAGCGGGATGAAGAAATAGCGTAATTAGTAACAAAGCTCGTCTTGTGGCCAAGGATACGAGACAAGAGGAAGGATAGACTTTGAAGAGTCATTCGCGCGTAGCTAGACTAGAAGCGATCGGATATTCTTGGCCTATCTGACTCACAAAAACATCACGGTTTATCGGATGGACATTAAGACCGCGTTCTTGAATGGAACTACGAAAGAAGAAGTGTCGTGAGTCGA
Organism: Chrysanthemum lavandulifolium; assembly: GCA_022545495.1. Classification (NCBI taxonomy): domain Eukaryota; kingdom Viridiplantae; phylum Streptophyta; class Magnoliopsida; order Asterales; family Asteraceae; genus Chrysanthemum; species Chrysanthemum lavandulifolium. Next base: position 111,703,761 of record CM040243.1, on the reverse strand, counting down.
CCGAAGGCTTCGTAGACATGGAACATCGGACTATGTCTACAAACTCAAAAGGCTATATATGGTTTAAAACAAGCTCCAGGCGTGGTATAATGACCCTCTTTCCTTATCCAAAAAATTTCACTGAAAGGAGCAGTTGATCCTACCTTGTTTACACAAAATGCAACAATGACATTTTGATTGTTCGGTTCGTGGGCGACATCATCTTTGGGTCCACTAATCCGAATCTTTCAAAACATTTTGAAAATCTCATGAAAAGTAAATTTGAAATGTCCATGATGGGGAACTAAAATTCTTTCTTGGTTTACAAATACATCGGTCCCTAGGTGGAATTTTTATAAATCAAGCTAAGTATACAAGCGAGATTTTGAAAATCATGGTATGGATAATTGTGACTCGGTCGGAACACCAATGGTAACATCACCAAAAATTGGAGCCGATTTGTTTGGGAAACCTATTGATCAGAAGAAATATCGAACATGATTGGTTCTCTATGTCTTCTTGCTAGTCGACCCGGATATTCATTTTGATGTTTGCTTATTATGCGGTTTCGAGGCAAAGCCTACAGGCGCACCTCAAAGAGGTTAAAAGGATCTTCGGTACATGAAGACATCCATTCATGGGACTTTGGTATTCCGAAGAATCGGTTTGATCTAATGCCTTTTAGGATGCGGACCGCGGGTGATCAAGATTCTGACAAAAGTACATCAGGAGGAGCACAATTTTGGGTGAAAAGTTAGTCGGTGATGTTGAAAAACAAGATTGCCTTGCACTTTCAACGGCTGAAGCTGATATGTGTCTCTATCTGCGTGTTGTGCTCAAGTTCTATGGATGAGAACACAACTCATGATTATGGCTTTACTTCGATAAAATACCTATGTATTGTGACTCAAAAGTGCCATAGCCATATCATGCAATCCACTGTTCATCACTCAAAGACTAAGCATATCCGTGTCGCTATCACTTCATCAAAGAGCGTCGAAAAGTAGATGCTGTTGAATTATTCTTAGTGAAGGCAGTTACCAACTCGCCGATCTATTAACGAAAGCCCTTCAAAAGAAAGGTTTGAGTATTTAGTTCGATGAATTGGAATCTGAAGCCTAACCCACGAGGAGTTAGAGCGTCTTCTCGATTCTTCTTGAAAATGATTTTCCAAAAAGCTTATTTGTAAATATTTTGAAAACAAAATACAAAATTCGATTCTTCTCACGACATGTCTCTCGTATAATCGATATTACATGCGTTTCTAGAAATGTCATTCAACAATGATACGGGCATGTACGGATGCTTGGCGAGAGTTCTTTAATTTGTTTTCTAAAACATGTCGTTTCTCAAAATTTCTTAACGATGGCTTTCGTATACTTGATCATGAAACCGGACTTCAAATAATGGCCGGGCACATCGGTTCGGGACTCGCGCTTCAAAGAAAGGAAAGTGCTTCCAATATCAAAGGTTTTAAATATTCTTCAAGCACTTTTCCTAAAATCATAATGGCTTGTAAGTATTTGACTTGCAACCCGATCTTTAAAGAAAGGAAAGTGCTACATAAAATCGATTTTCATAAATATCGAGCACTTATCCTAAAACAAATGAAGATAATTTTTCTTCAATATCTTGAAATATTTTTAAAATCTTCATCTTGCGTACCATTGATTCGAAATTTTTCAAAAAAAAAGATTTTCAAAATCTCTCACATTTGGTACCAAGATAACTCCTCTAAACCATAATTGATTCCAAATTTTACGTATGAAAAATATGCTTTCGTTAAGGGGAGTATAAAACCAAAATTGTTCCAAAATTCATGCTAAATCGGTTTCTCTCAAATGCTTTTGAAATACATATCTTTTAATCATTTTGTTTCAAAAACATCATGGATATCTTATTTTGAGGGGAGAAGCGTGATTAAAATGTGATCAAAAGCAGTTTAATGATCGTTGTTTGAATCTCAAAGAGCTCGACTCGGTCGGAACCAATGAATTGACGAGGAATCAAAGTTAGTAAATGTACCATTTAGAAACTTTCTATGACTTGACCGGGGACGGGTAATAATTTCAAGCTAGTTCTCTAGTGATGTAAGCGTGTCTCGAATCGGTCTAGCTCATTTAAAGTCGATCAATTCAAAAAGTGCGAACTCTACCCTCTATGTGCAGTTTACGTCAAAACATATAAGCACATGTGAAGGGAGTGTTTACGAAAATATAAAACTCACAGTGTTGCAAACATGTTTTCTATCATAAACACTACGAGATATTTTCAAGAAAAATGGTTTTATAGCAACAATAGGACGATCATGGAGTTATAAGGTGACTAAGGATAGGAAAATTAGTCCTATGATCCGCGGGAGGCGGAGGGATCTACGAGGACATCACCAATAGTTTAGAACTAGAAGTCCTTAGGTATGATTGAAAAAAGGAGTAATGTGAGAAAGGAGAAAGAAGGGGTTGAAGAATTAAAAAGAAATGTAATGAAGAAGGGTGAAAAATAGCCCTCCATATTCAACCTTAGAAGTGAAACGGGTTCAATACATATACTCTTTGGTTGTCACTAGATGACCTTTGGTATTGAAGACAAAGGCGTCATGGACCCGGTGGCGCTTTTGCACTAAACCTTCTAGCCACTCAATTCCTCTTAAAAGGTTTGTTTCATTCTCATGGGAACCTACATAATCTATCGACTTTCTCTTAGAGATCGTTGGTATTGAAGAAGGAGACCCTCTCCCTAGTCTCCGCTCGGAAAACCAAAATGCACTTAATGAGTCTAGAGCCACGAGATTCATCAAAAGATCTCATAGGAACACTTGACATGACATCGCTTGTTGTTCTTGATAAGGGCGTAAGTGATATATTATAGAGTCTACGCGGATCTTAGCAATCTGCCCGAACATTTATGAGAAGTTTCACATCATGATCTTTAGTGATTGAATGGAAACTCCTGCCAGGTCAACATCAGCGACCACAGCGGTGGATCGCCGGTAATTCTCCGTGGATTACGCTTAGTGTGTCTCAAGCGATCTGATCGTGGGTGATGCTTGGTGTACTTGACTCATCGAGCTGTAGATGTACTTGGTATATCGCGTTATCTCACTTGTGGGACTCAGGTTCGACAGCGGCCTCTGTGAAATTAGAGGCGTGTTTTCACACTATCTTTGTTAACACCCTCGAAATTCAAACTTGTAAGTGCGAATCCGCTTATTACTAACAATGTTTTATGTTTTCTTCTTATGGAAGCTCGGAGCGGATGGATCGTGCGGACTAAGCCACATGCTCATACCAACATCACATGAAAGTTCTCATCGTAATCAAAGGAGATGATTCTTCGTCAATGTCAAATAATCTACAAAGTTTAAAGACTCGAGAACTACATCATTGGCAACCAAAGACAAATAGAAGTGTGAGCATGGTGGAGAAAGAAGTGGAGAAAGGCGTGGAGACACCTAACCAGCGAAGTTGACAACGGCAAACAACCGCATTATCGATCACAAAGCATGAAGGAACAAAGAATCAAGACTATTCAATATCTACTCACAAAGTTCAAGCTCAAAAGATTAAAGACCTATTCAGTGGAGCATCTTTTGAATGACCACCCTTAGGGGAGATTGTTAGCCTGATTATTTTTATTAGAAGTGATGGTCATTCACGATTAGGAACTTTGTAATGTGTGTTAGATATCGTGATAGAATAGTCAACGGGCTCGTGGATTGGGCTAAGCTAATTGGGCATAAGTTATGTTAAGCTAGCCTTGTCTAGTTCGTGTAACCCAAGCCCAATCCAAGTCCATCTCAAGGCCCATGGCCAAGCCTTAGGGCATCATCTCTCTTACCTATATATACCCCTCAAGTATGTCATTTGAGGGGTGTGCTTGAAAGTGTGTGTGTGTGTGTTTTCCTTTGAAATATACAACATCTTGTGTTTATCTTATCCTCTCACATACACGAATATTACATCAAGTCACCATCTTTCTCATCTTATTTCTAAGCTTTACGTTTTGTGTTTGTGTTTCACATATTACGCGTAACTGTTGTTACGTGTGTGTTGGGTTTGCTTGGTAAAGTGATAAGGTTGATAAATCTAAGGTCCTACAGTCCTCCCTTGAGAAAATCACGCCTCCAAGAAGATCGGCTTGAGTTGACCAAGGTGGTGCAACCCGTAGGGATGGAAGGACTGGGAGACATGGGGGAAGAAGTGATAATCGCGACAATGGGAACAACAACAACAACCTCGCAAACCCCGACTCTTCCACGACCATCGCTCAACAGCTGCAGAACTTGTTTCCCACTATCGACGCTCGGGTAGGAGATCGCATCAGCAACCCTGGAAACAACGGTAGTATGAACGACAATGTGGAGAACGATAACACCAATGACAATGTTGGAAATGGAAGTAACAACAACGGTGGGAAAGGGTACAAGGAGTTTATGGCATGCAAGCCGGTGGATTTTGACGGCAGGAGGGCGTTGGTGTATACTAGGTGGATCAAGAAGCTAGAGCGACGGTACCGGCAATGAGAACCCTTACCTTGCCAGCTGTTATCGCTCAACAACTACGAATTGATACCCACTATTGTCACCGTGTTGGCGATCACATTAGTAACCAAGGAAACAACGCGGTAGGAATGATCATGCGGACAACGTCGATGGAAGTGATCCGTCAATGATGGAAACCACAACAACAATAACAAAGGCTGCACGCACAAGTTATTCACGACTTGCAAACCGATGGACTTTGATTGTAACGAAGAGTGTTGTCTTATACTCGATGGGTCGAGAAGATGGGTCGATGATTGACATAAGTGAGTCGCGAATCACGGAAGGTGAAGTATGTTTCATGTTCATTGGTGGAAGGCATTGACTGGTGAAACCCATGATCCAAGCCGGTAGAAGCGCCATAGGCATGACTCAAATGATTTTAAGGCATCGCTGAAGGAGGAATATTGTCCAAACAATGAGATGTAGAAGATAGAGCATGAGTTATACAACCACACTAAGGTAGAAGCTGGTCACGCAACTTATATGGATCGATTCCATGAGTTTGCTAAACTAGTACCTCATATGGTCACTCCTGAATCCAATAGAATTGAGAGGTACATCCACGGTTTGATCCTTGAGATTCGCGGGATGGTGAGAGCGACTGAGCCTCCTACACTCTAGAATGCGATACTGAAATCTGCAACCTTAACGGATGAGATGGTTAGGAGTGAGTCATTATCCAAGAGTGGTGATAAGAGGAAGATCGTGAGTGAGCCAAGTAAGCAAGGAAGTGCAAATAATGACAATAAGAAGTTGAAATGGGGTAAAGGATTTGTGGCAACAAGTTTGGGCTGTAAGGGATATAAGGGTTATTACCCTAAGTGTGCCAAATGTAACTACCATCATCGAAAACAAAACCATGCCTATTGTGTTTCAACTTCAATCAGCCTTGTCATATTGCAAGGGATTGTCGAGTAGTAGCCATGCATGTGACTCCGATTTATGTCATTTACCCAATGACATGTTAAGTGCGAAAGCCCGGATCATTTTCGAAACATGTGTCCTAAGCTGAATAGGGCACAGGGACAAGTGCAGAATATCCCGAATTAGGCCTTAGTGACTAATGGAACAAACTCAAAACATAGAAACAACCCTAACCACGGTAACAATAGCAACCAAGCCCGTGGTCGAAATTTGTTATAGGAGCGAAGAAGCCACCAGGATCGAAACATCGTGGCGAGTACGTTGCCATAAGAGATCATTAAGCTATCATATTATTTGATTTCTTGATTATAGATTTGTCTCTACCAAATTTACGTTTCTATTAAGGGTGAAACCTAGAGTCTGATACCTTAGTTATGGAATGGATATAGTATATAACCAAAGAGTAGAAACCAATAAGATGGATTGAGTAATAAGACTCTTGTGTGCTGAGACGCCATTCGTTTGTTTTTGAGCAAGTTTCTACTTAGCTTAAAATTTCTGAATAATTTTGGCTCAAGAATGTACGAGGCATTTCATGAAACCTAATCATTCGATAGTTACTATTAAATTGCCTATTTCATTGCGCCTAGTAGAATGAGCATAAAACCCAAGGATACCTCGCGTGCTTGAGGCTTCCCTGAAGTGCTTTGTAAAGACCTAAGACAATTTACCCCTCCTTGACGAATTGAGCTTTACGTAGACATAATTCTCGAAGCGGCACCAATTACATAATGCGTGATACTTCTCGAAGAAAGATTCCCAAATCCGAATATCCTCAGTTAAGGGTGCACGAGACCGCCAATCCTAAAACCGCGATCAGGACTAGATACGAGATTTTCGAGGTTACAGGTTAAGTCCTTTGGTTTGATTAATGTTTTCTTAGTATTCTAGGATATCCAATTAGAGTGCGCACAAGATAAGCGCCTATATCTATTACATCGGATCATGACAGACGGTTCACATCATAATTTTTGGCAGGCCATATAGGATGCATTGGGAACACAATTAGGTTTGAGTGCGACTTACCATTCCTAGACAGATGATCAGAGTTGGCATGCTATCCGACTTTAGGAGATATACTTAGGGCACGCACTATAGATTTTGGAGGAAACATGAATACGCATCCCTTTTAATTGAATCTCCTTAACTCATACATATCTAAGCTTTGGACACCTATTGATTTGTCTATATTTTTTTTAAAGTGATCCCAAAATTGAGCCATTTCATCAAAAGCGTTAAGTATCTTAACTTAATTTCAAGGCTGTTCTTGTTTGATTGGGTCGCGAAATTAAGTTGGATTCAAGTTTTTTAAGTAGCTTAAGGGCAGGCTCAACTTGTTGTATAGCTTAATCTCATGACAATTCTTATTTGATGAGTTGTGCGTTTAAGCTTAAATTCAAGTTGAGGCTCAACTTCAGCTACCAAAAAAAAATTGCTTAAGGTTTTTGATGGCTTTACTCAAGGACGTGAAGCTTGCCTTACTGTGTGTTATTATGTGGTTATCATTTTGTTTGGTTGCAAGAGGTTAGGATTGTACTGATAGTACCATTTGGGAAGTAGCACCCGGTACTATTTGGGTTGACACCCACACCCTTTTTAAAGGTGAATACACTCTGAGCAAGTTATGAAGTTAGGATGTATTGGTAGAAATACTTGGGCTGACACCCACGCCCTCAAAAGGGTGAATACCATCCGCGCAAGGTATACGTATATACCTTCATTTGTTTCGATTGTTGCAAGTCCGTGGTCTTACAAGGTGATCTATATGTGATGAGAACTTTTGTACTATTGTGTGTTACACTAAGTGTTTACATATGCATATCTTACTCCCTAATGCTCATTTAGAGTTAACCGTGACGAATTGAATTTCGGGACGAAATTCTCCTTAACGAGAGAAGACTATAACAACCCGCAAGTTTTCAAGTCCTTACTCAACCTCAAACTCAAAATTTATTCTATTTTGGAAGTTTACACTATCACCATTTCGTATAACTATTTAACTGAATTGCGTACACAAGAAAAACCCTTTTTGTGCACTATGACATTACAATATATTGTTACTACCCGAATTCATAATTTAATTGCTAGTGCATTTGCATTTTAGTTACTCACGATTATTAATTTAATAAACGCTTTTCACGATTTAAATGGACACCAAATGTACCTGACACTCCTAACAATTATTTACTACAAAAGTACAAAAATTATTTTCGTTTACCTTTATAATTCTTTTACTAAGCCCACTTAATTATACGTATTTAACGTAACTACAAAATCAATACTCAATACCTATTTTTAATACCCAATACACTTAATAAATACATTTTATATAAATATTAAACACACACTACAAAAAATAACAAAAAAAAAAACATTAGCGGCCCTTTTTTGTTAGGCTAGTAGCCTACCTTTGATTTTTTGACTAACATTATATATATATACTAATTGTCGGGGAGGAAAACAGTAACAAGCCAAACATTAAATGCAAAGTTTCCCAAGTTGGCAAAAACAGTCCCTGAGGTTTAAGTGGCGCTGCAAAGTAAGTCCAAACATTAAATGCAAAGTTTTACAACTTGGCAAAAACAGTCCATAAGGTTTAAGGGGCGTTGCAAGGTAAGTCCTGTAGAATTAATTGCTAACTATAGCAACTTGACAAAATTAGTCCCTAAGGTTTAAGTGTTGCTACAAAGTAAGTCCTTTGAAGCCAATCCCGCTGCATCGCGCGGGTTCCCACACTCGTTTTTATCTAATCTATTATGTGGTTATAGTTTTTACGTAGTATGTTCCACGTGGAGAGTGCCACATCGGATGAGTTAATTGTTCGACAAATGTAGGGTCAGTAAAATGAATGTCGGAGAAAATTAACTGTACGCAAAAATACGGTTAACTTGGTATCTTGTTGTATCTATATACTAAAACACAACGAGATTCCGTGGAATATTCCCTTTTTTTGGGCTTCTGCCGTTTTAGCCCGGTTTGTGTGTTAGCCCATTTTCTGGCCCGTTTGCGTTGTTGATACGCTTTGTCATCCCACAGTCCTCTTAACCTTATCTGGAACTTCATGTTGATATACTTGGACCGTCGTTTGCACCGCCTGACTATCCACAGGTTACCATCTCACCAAAAACAAATCAAACCATTCAAATAAGTTTACAAGCTGTGTTTTTTATCAAACCATTCAAACCAAATTAATAACAATGTTCAAAACTTTATGGGATTTGGATGTTTTAATATTTTTTTCAGGCAATTACCTTTTGGCACGAATCTTAGCTGGCGTAATCAGAGTTGGGGTTTTCGTTGTTGTAAATTGTTGTAGTTTGTTTATTTATTTATTATGATTATTATTATTATTTTTTGCAGTATCAAGTGGTGAAAAATGATGACATGATGAAAAATCAGGAGGTATGGATCTAGGTTGTTTACGCCTTTTTTATAAAATGATGAGATGGTCATGAACTAATTTTAGTGAACATATGACTGACCATGTGTTTTTACATCAACTACTCATCTGTATGGTTATTTTTTGCTAATTAGTTAACTTTGACTAACTTGCGTTCGATTATGGCACAGAGAAGTGATGGTGCCGAAATATCTCAGCAGTGAATTCTTAAAAAAAAGGTAACGTCTAGCTATAACTATTGAATATGATATTATTTTTTAACGTATGAGATGAATCGTTCACTACATTTGTTACGGACCGTTTCGTTGTACCTTAGGGTAGTTTCGTTGTTTTGTTAAGGGGTGTTTGTATATATTTATTTTACTAGCATATGAGGTTGTTTGATTTTTTATTACGGGTTTGAATAGTTTTGTTTTTTTGTTAGCAAAGCTTATTTTATTTTGCTTATGGCTTATTCAGGATATATGCGTAATCTTTTTAATGTAGGTTGGTTGTCATTCATGTTCCTCAGGTAGCTTCTTATGAATATGGTTCAAGGTTGTTCGGATACATATATGTGTCAACTATGTTTTTTGCGCCCGGGCTAAGGTGTTGTGTTTTGCCTAAAGCGGGCTACGGTTTCGCCTAACTAAAACAGGTACATCGTTTAGAGTGTCTAATGTACATAACCAAGTAATATCGATCTTATGTTTAATGTTAGTGTTATGTGCCGCTGCGTTTTTCAGGTATGTGACAAGATGTATGTGGAGAAGAAGAGTAACAGACTAGGGTTTGGCCTTCAAATGCCATGTAAGATGTGCAATAAATTTTAGTTTTACATATTTAATATTTTAAGTATTCGATTGGGTTTTTAAAGGTTTGGTTATACTAAATTGGTTTGGGTTTGATTGTTGTTGTTCTTTGTTTGGTTTTGTTGGGCGACATGTGTGTTGAAAACCGATGCGAGGAACTTAAAGTTGAAGCGGAAAGAACCAAGGGGCTGATACTGGCGTGGTTAATGTCAACGCGGTCCAAAAGGTTATTTGTTAATGTTGACTTTTAGATTTTGAAGGTTAACATGATTTTCGATTTTCTCTTTGATTAAATCATATATTGCATATCGTAATAGAAATATGGTTGATAGGAGGCCGGTTGCGGCGGCAGAGGTGGGAGCAAATGCTCCAAGGCAAATTGAAGTTGAAGCTCAAATGGAAGCAAAGCGGAAGAGACACTTTGAGTGGGAACCACTGCGACTGGCATTATTGAAGGTGTTGGAGGCTTTATTCATGATTGTATTTAAAATAACTTCGGTTAACTAATGTGCATCGATGTACCTTCTTTTTAACAGGTGTTCCCGACAATGAATAAGCCAAAGTTCAAGTAAGCAACCTCTTATTTGCACTTTATCTTCTCTTAACCGAGGTATGAGTCCAAAAATTATGTGGTTAACATTGTTAGTGATACTATGAATGTTAATTGTATCTATATACTAAAACACGGCAGATTCTAAGGTAATATTCCCTTTACTTTGGGCTTCCGGTGTTTTGGCCCGGTTTATGTGTTGGCCCGTTTTCTGGCCGTGGCCCGTTTTCTGGTCTATTTGGGCTTTTTTCTACTACTTTCGTTTGAGGATAAACATCAGTCAATCCAAGGCACCGCCTTCCTCCTATGTTGCAAAAGTCTAACCGCTTTTTATTGATTTATTGCCAGAAAGATCGGTTCAAGATTCTTATAAGGTAACCTACAAAATCAAATGGTTTTATCAGGTGCGTTTATGTTGTATGCCCTTTTTACTATTCGTGCAGTTTATTGGATCTTTTTATAATGGGCTAATGATCAAAAAAAGTACTATACTTGCCACACTTTCCTCTTCAGGGTAGCGAACAAATTTTTTTGCTTTCGTGGGTATTATACTTTCAAATTCATCCTCTTTAGGGTATTTTGCAAAAAAGTTGGACATTTTTTCCCCTCTTACCCACAAGAGCAAATGATGGCAAGTATGATACTTATTTTTACAAAATACCCTGGTTTTTATTATGTTAAATTTTGGATATGTATTAAGATAATTTATTTAATGATTTATAATTGTGTTAAATCTATGATAAAAATGTTTTGTTTTATCATTTGCCTAATTCACTTCAAGTTGTTTAACGCTTCAAGCGTTAAACCGATTAGGTTTAACGCTCCGCTAAATTAGGAGGAATTATATCACAACTCAAGTACTTGCATATAAATTTCGTTCATCACTTGTTGAAGCATAGACTAGAGAGTATACTATGACTAGATTAAGGGTGTGTTTGTTTGATTAAGATGTTACACATCCAATCGACTACCGCTGATCTGAATCGACTACCACATCTTACTAATAAGAGGTAGCTATAATGTCCGAATCGAATGAAAAAGTGTTGTTTGTTTTATAATTGTCCCAATAATTTTAATTTTCCCTTTTTTAAGTATATATTAAATTATTACAAAAATGTATCTTGTTAAGTAAATAGTGTAAACTTAAAACAAAACATTTTTATCATAGATTTAACACAATTATAAATCATTAAATAAATTATCTTAATACATATCCAAAATTTAACATAATAAAACTAGGGCAAATGATAAAAAAAAAAATATCATACTTGGCTACTTGCCATCATTTGCTCTTGTGGGTAAGAGGGGCAAAAATGTCAACTTTTTTGCAAAATACCCTAAAGAGGATGAATTTGAAAGTATAATACCTGAAAAAGCAAAAATTTTGTTCGCTACCCTGAAGAGGAAAGTGTGGCAAGTATAGTACTTTTTTTGATCATTAGCCCTTTTATAATTAAGTGGTCTGTTAATAACAGTTAGAGTTTACTATTAATTTTTTTTAATTACAGTTAATTTTTTGTTGATTTGTGGTCACTTGGTGTTTAGTTTAACCGGGTACTTATATGATTTTCATTTTTAGATTCTTGGTTGTGGGTCTACTATGTAACTCAGGCGAGGGTTTTTTCTGGTTGTGTGACAAGTTGTAGTTGGACGAAAAGAACAACGAATCAGAAATTCAAGATTCAGAACAAGAAATGTATTAGTTTAACCAGGTACTAATAGCTATTAAAGAAGATTCAAGAATCCGATTAAGACATGGTTTGTGGTTTTTTGATAATTTGTGCAAACGGATGAAATCTTGACGAGGACACTGAAAGTGTGACGGGTGGATGTGGGAAAGTTATTAGTCATCTGGAATCCGATTAAGACATGGAGAATCTTCAATAATCAGAATTACAAAGCGGTGGAAGATTCACTGAGGCCGCGTATTAGTTATCATCTGTAGCCTGTTCACATGACGTGTGGACACTACGCGAGCTTTGTAAATTCCTTTACTTTATTATGACGTGCTTTCAAATACAGGTTTCCTTTTGTATACACGAATCTCCGTAAATGAACCTGACAAATGTTATTTATGTGCAGTGACGGCACCAGCCTCCACGGAATGATACCATATACAACCTGGAAAAGTAGACCTTCAGTGGGAGGTATACAAATTTAAACTTCTTATAGATGGAAGATAAATTTTATTCGACTCATTTGTGATGCGCATTATAATAGTAGTTGAATATGTTTTTTTAAGAGTAAACTACACCATTCGTCCTTGTGGTATACGTTGACCATCAAGTTTCGTCCTTTGACCAAAAAAATTGCACCGTTGGTCCTTAACTGCGAAACGTTACTCACCGTTGGTCCCTCAAACTAACGGACCCATTTAACTCTCGTTAAGCATGCTCACGTGATATACACGTGAGGGTATTTTTGTCCTTTCACAATTCATATTCTTTGTTTATACATCTTCGTCATCTACATCCCCAATCATCAATTCATCACCATCTTTACCCAGAAATTCATTATCATAAGCAGGAAAAAAAACATAAATCAATTCTTTACCTAAAAATCCATTTCATCATCAAAACACAAAACATCTATTACAATCATATTTCATTATGAAGAACAAAAATCAAATCGAAACCCATCAAATCAAAACTATGCTTTTACCCAATTTTCTACTTAACAATCCAAAACAAAACTCATAAACCAAAATTAAAACCACCGTTTCTTTTAAGCGTGAAAAAAAGCGGGTTTTGATTTAGCATATTTGGGTGTTGATTTAGCTAAACTCGCCCTGCGAATATTCTCGCTAACGCTTGTTGATAAGGTTTAAAAGGTACCATTTGAGGGTCATTTAAGTCCTTATTTGATCACTTTTGTATCCGTTATTGCTTAATATCGTTCCTTTTCACTTTTAGGTCTCGTGAAGGCAAAATCTGGAATGGCACTTATTTGGACGAAAAGGCGCGAATATATGAAGAAAATGGCCAAATTAATCGAGACACTCACAGCTTCTTTGAATGTAGAAGGCGACGTCGGGTGCTATCATGACGCCGTCCAGCATTATGTGACGGGACGTAACCCAAAACTCGTATTTTCAAGAGACGGCGTCTAGTGGTGAAAGAGTAGGTCGTCGCTACTCGGGCGGCCTAGATGCAATCAGCACGACGTCGGAAAAGAGGAAGAGGCGTCACGGACATAAGGTGACGCCGCAAAGTTAACGTGGCCAAGACGAAACCCAATGGCGGCGACACGGCGGGCGTCACTAAACATAAGGTGGCGCCGCGCAATTGTAATCTTATATATAGAATCCTAATTTTTGGGTCTTTGAGTGGAGAGTCTTTGGAGTAAAACCTAAAACCGAACCTAAGGTGTCTTGTCACAAGTATTTTAGGGTTTTAACCTATCTTACACCAAGATAAGTCTTTACTTCATTAATTCAATTATGTCTTTGATTATTTGTGTGTATGCTTGCATGTTCTCCATGTCCTAGCTAATTTATTTGTGTGTTTGCTTAGGAAGTATGAAACTTAATTATTAAATATTGATTGGTTGTTTCTTATCTTAGTTGATTAATGATCTAGTAGTCGATAGATCATTCGTTTATTACTTAATGCTTGATTCATCTTTGTGAACCCTAGAGTATAATTACACGAGTAATTGTAGTCTAAACCATCCAAGAGCGCCTTAGGTAGGAGTCTATAATCTACAGTGGGTTTGTAGACAAGACCCTTTGGTAAGTTCGAAGAGTTGGGAGAGACGCATACCCTACAACTTTAGAAACACAACGCAACTAGGACTAAGACGTGACACTCAACCATCAATAGGAGATAATTAAGGAGTAATACAAACTAAGTAAACACATCTTTAAACTATCATACGAGCACACATTAATTAGACATAGACTCCACAACCTTAGTTTAGATAATTAGATAATAGTAGAGTAATCGGTAGAAATACCAACCCCCAAATCCAATACCCGAGATTCGTACCTTTCCATTTTCATAAAATATAAAAGATAAAAATAATCTTCCTCAACCTTAACCTTAGCGTAGTAACTCCTACTAGCATTCCTATTCCCTAGAGAACGATATCAATACCGTGGCTTACCTAATTACTACACTACAACGATTAGGTTCACTTGCCTAGGGTGTTATAAAACTTGCTCAAGAAAAAAGAAGTTCCTTTGACCCCGAACGACGCGTGTAGCGTTATCTAGTTTTTAGCGCCGTTTGGGAATAGAATAGCTAGTTAGTAGTCCACCTCGTTTAGGTTTCTTTGCTTGATTCCTATCAAGTAAACTTTTTCTCATTTTAGATTTCTCTTAGTCTATCCCCTTCTTCGTGACCTTTGTTAGTAATTCCATCACTTTTCATCATGGAGGTGACAACCCACTACCCTTCATTAACCCACCACCAAATGACCCGCCAAGAGCCCGTACTCTTGGTGAATACTCGAGACCAAGCCACCTAGGCTATAGGAACACCATTGAGCTTCCCGACCAAGCCCAAACTACGGCCTGCGATCCGACACCATCCGGTTGGTGCAAAGCGGATGTGCATTCCATGGACTTCGTTCAAGATCCAAATCAACATCGAGGATTTCCTCAAAATCGCCGATTCCATCGACCTTGATGCTACTACTCGGGAGACCACGCGCTGCGTCTCTTCCAATTCTCACGGGACCAAGCTAGTAATTGGCTTGGCGACTTCCATGGCTCCATCTCGAGTTGGGATGATCTTACCTCTCGCTTCCTTGCTCAATTCTTCCCACCGGGAGAACCACTAAGCTTAAGCGAGACATCTTGACATTCCAAAGCAGCCAAGGTGAGTCTCTTTACAAAGCATGGACTCGATTTAAGGAATTACTCCGTAAACTTCCACACCATGGCATTGATCTTTGGCTTCAAATCCAAATCTTCTATGATCATACCGATTTCATTACTCGACGATCCATTGATCGGTGCGGTGGAAGACTCGGTGACTTTAATGCGAGCAATCATGGGATATCATAGAGGAGCTCGCGATCAAAGCTACGAAGATTGGGTGAATCTCCAAACTCCGATTAACGTGGTTAATGCCATATCCACTCCTCCCGAATCCTCCGATACACTCGAAGAGCAATTGAGTGCCATCGAGAGAGAATTGATTATCGATGGAAAGGCGAGAAAAGAGTACCGTACAAATTCCTCAAGAGATGGTCAATCCGCCCACTCCACCAACCGCTCCACACCTCTTTCGAATTTCCAAGTCGCGAGCAAAACCCAAGTTCATGGCGCTCCGTTCTACTTCCCCAATACCACTTTCACCAAGCTTCAAAGATCAAATGAGGGAGTATATGGCAGCTCATACGGAGAGATTAGCCAAATTTGAAGAGGAGGTTTATAAGCAGAGAGAGGAAATGCAAGCAAAAATGAAAGAAATGATGGATTTGGTAATTGAATTTACCAAAACAAAGGCTCCCAAAAAGTGCTCGTAAGAAGCAATGATTGCCCTCCCATTTCATTTATAAACGCTGTTTCCATCATGCAGAGAAGGCAAGTGTTGAGATGTGGAATCTTGAGGAAAGCACAAGGATGAGTCCATGCCTAATGATGAACACGAGACCATTGAGTACTACCTTAAGCATGAAATTAACAAGAAAACCATTGCAAACCAAGTAAACAACTTTAGGTACAATGAATTTCTTAGGGATGCTCTTGAAGGAAAGATGACGGAAGAAGAATACGATGCTTTACCTATGGAACCTCTGTATGAGTTGGTCATAAAAATCGTTAACAAGAAAACGAAACACCACGTGGAATTTCGTGATACCGTTAGCATCGGTGACATGGACAATATAAATGCCTTGGCGATCAAGGGACCGATGTGAACATAATGCCATTGTCAATCTATAATAAGCTAACTAATGAGAAACCAGCAAAACCGACCTTAGACTTTCCTAGCTAATCATACTTATGTCCATCCCGTAGGAATCGGCATTGATGTTCTAATTGAGGTGGCTAACATCGTTTATCCGATGGATTTCGTGATCATTGATGTTGAGGAAGATAAAAGCGTACCTCTCATTCTCGGGACACCATTCACGGCCACCGCCAAGGCAACCATTAAATCGCGGAGAAGGCATCATGATACTCAAAAGCGGGAAGGGTGCGCTAGAATACCCATCGTCCCACGATATCCTCTTAAGATCATGGAAATGATTACGGGTGGAAATCGAAAAGCCCGGATAACAATGTTAAGAAGAAGAAGAATGAAAAAAGGGCTTAGAGACTTTATGGTTCAAGGATTGTATGCGACATTGTGGAAACCCGATAAAAGTTAAAACAATCCTACCTCATTACCTAAGGTACAAAAGGACCCTAAGGAATTTATAAAGGGAGAAAAGTGCTCTTGTATAGGTCTCGGATAAGGGCATTACGAGAAAGAAGCAAACCAAGATGGTTTGGGCCTTTCATGATTAAGAGACCAATTTAAAAGATAAAACCGCCGCCATAATTGTGCAGTTGGCAAGGAATCCACGGTGAGCATAAAGCGTCTACACCCTTCGATGAAGGGAAAACAAAGAGTCAAGAGGACGGTGGTGAGGAAACGTAGAGCACGACTCATGAGTCTAGCTACAAGACTCTTAAATAAAGAAAAGCGCTTCGTGGAGGCAACCCATGCTTAATTGTTTGCTTGTTAGTGTCATATATCTTTTATTAATTGTTTATCCTCATGTTTAAATTTGTAAAAATGCTTTATTTTGTTTTAACCTCGTCTTAATTGCATATAAAGGTATTTTACATAAGGGATAAGTGTATGGAGGATTACACGTTTTCAAAAGAAACGTAAACATGAGAATAACAATTAACTAAAAGATATATATGTTTGTTTGTTCGAGTCAAATGCTTGTATCGAGTCATAATGGATGTTTTGCGTAAATTTTTCCAGATTCTAAAGATGTAAATTTTCCGAATTTTTCTAGAAAATCGCAGACCGCTTTTTGTCATGATAACTTTGTGTGGCGTGGATTGCAACTCCAAGCGGCGGGAAGGAGTAAAACATCAGTTACTTTTTCTCGTTTTACGAGCTACTTATAAATTTTTGGAATTTTCCAGATCTTAATTTTCTTAGAAATTCTGTAAACATCCATTCCACAAGCATTATATCCTAGTTTAAATAGAGTCTTATATATATTATTACCACCGATTTTACGCGAAGGTTTCGTTTGTTTTCTTCAAGTGTGCAGGTTTAGTTTGTCAAGAAGAAGTTACATAAGATTGGAAGGAGCTTTTCACGCAATAATTCTTCTTGAAAAGAATTTAACCACCACTTTACACGGATCCTACCAAGCTAATCAGGGGAGTATTAGTTTCTTTCGTTTTTAATTACCTTCTTTTATCATATCTTTGATACTTTCGGGGAACATTGGGGACAATGTTCAGTTTAAGTGTAGGAGGAAAATAAAGCGAACTTTGAAACTATGCTTATCCTTGACTATTTGCTTTGTCTAAATTGCATTTGTGTAATAAACCATGAGAAAATGTCGGTTAGGGTAATTTTGGCACCAAATTTAAAATTTTTCATGACATATAGGAGTGGGCCATTAGTCTTAACAAAAGCGTCTCACGGATAGGAAGTTGCATGACTATCACAAAACCCTTACCACCCAAATTCCACCCAAATGTGAGGATCGCCCTTAGATTAGTAGGAATAAAAGCATTCATCTTTAATGCTTAGAGTGTGAACAGTAGTATATTAGATTCTAGAACTTGTTTTGTGATGCATTCCGAGATCGCAAGTGAGGCTACACTTGTGTAGTTAGGAATAACTAAATGATAAAGGCATTAGGATAACCCTTGTTTGATAATTGTAATATAATTACTTTGTCCACATCGGTTGAGTAATTCCCCACACCCTTTCGTTGTACTCATCTTTAGTACACGATACCTAGTTAACCCTCGAGCCTATCCTTTTCGCGGTTCTCGTGATGTTTTGGTTTTCCGGAATATCAATGAAGAGCATTGTTTACACCCCACCCCAAATATACACCCAAATCGCCTTAGCCTACCCCTTATGCACTCACTTTTAGTGCAATATTTGTTATCACCTAAACCCTTAGTTCAATTATCTAGTTGCTTGCATGAGTTGCTAAGTCGAGTCATATCCTTTGTATACGCTTTTGGGATGATTGGGATTCATGGGAAAAGTTAAAGTTTATGAAATGACGGGAAGGGAACGTTAAATTCAAATTCCCTTTGTTTATGTAATAATGTACCCCAAGTGTTTTGATCTTTTCAATTCGGGTCAAATTAGTGTTAGAGTAATAAAACTCAAGTGTAGGGATGTGCCTATAAATCCCTAGTATTTTGATGTTATCGTAGAGGATGGTAGAGTAAAAGTGTATGAAAAAAAAAAAAAAAAAAAAAGAAAAAAATCGAAAAAAAAAATAATAATAGAAAAGAGAAAAGAAAAAATAGAGTGTGAAAAAAAAAAAAAAAAAAAAATACTGCTACCATCCTACATCTATCCTTTAATTTTATGTTTATTTATTTCGCTTATCTAGAGTTTATAGTGTCGAGTCTTGGCTTAGCAACGCCATTCTTCATATGCATTTAACATAAAGATTTTTGACTTACCACCACTAAATAGCCTATCCCACCAAACCCTTTGTTTCCCTACCAGTAAGCCTAATATTACAACCCTTTAAAAGACCTCTTTGATAGTCTTTCCTAGGTGCTTACGCCAAGCGATGGAGGTTTGATCTATTCTCAAGCCTATGGTAATCTATGTACTAGGACCGTTAATGAGTGTTTATCTTCCATTTCCTATATTGTTATATTTCATTTATACACCGAGAGATGTAGTATCCAAACACCCCATGTGAGGTGCTAGTATGTACTCCGTGCTTGTTATGACTTTTATGGGCTTATATGTGTTGTGGACCGTTTTGAATTAATGTTTGAATGACCCTAACTTATAAATTAATTGGCTAAAAGCACATTTGCTTGAGGACAAGCAAATAACAAGTGTAGGATATTTGATAAGGTTTTAAAAGGTACCATTTTGAGGGTCATTTAAGTCCTTATTTGATCACTTTTGTATCCGCTATTGCTTAATATCGTTCCTTTTCACTTTTAGGTCTCGTGAAGGCAAAATGATGGAATGGCACTTATTTGACGAAAAGCGAATATATGAAGAAAATGGCCAAAGTCGAAATCGAGACACTCACGATTCTTGAATGTAGAAGGCGGCGGCGTCAAAAGCTATGCGACGCCGTCCTGCACTGTGTGTGACGACGAACCCAAACTCGTATTTTCAAGAGGCGGCGTCTAGTGGTGAAAGAGTGAGCCGTCGCTACTCGGGCGGCCTAGATGCAATCCGCACGACGCCGAAGTCAAGAGACGGCCACGGACATAAGGTGACGCCGTCGCAGTTAACGTGGCCAAGACGAAACCCTAATGGCGGCGACACGACGGCGTCACTAAACATAAGGTGGCGCCGTCGCAATTGTAATCTTATATATAGAATCCGAATTTTTCGGTCTTTGAGTGGAGAGTCTTTGGAGTAAAACCTAAAACCGAACCTAAAGTGTCTTATACGTAGATTTTAGGGTTTTAAACCTATCTTACACCAAGATAAGTCTTTACTTCATTAATTCAATTATGTCTTTGATTATTTGTGTGTATGCTTGCATGTTCTCCATGTCCGCTAATTTATTTGTGTGTTTGCTTAGGAAGTATGAAACTTAATTATTAAATATTGATTGGTTGTTTCTTATCTTAGTTGATTAATGATCTAGTAGTGCGATAGATCATTCGTTGTACCAATGCTTGATTCATCTTTGTGAACCCTAGAGTATAATTACCTGAGTAATTGTAGTCTAAACCATCCGAAGAGCGCCTTAGAGTAGGAGTCTATAATCTCTAGTGGGTTTGTAGACAAGACCCTTTGGTAAGTTCGAAGAGTTAGGGAGAGACGCATACCCTACAACTTTAGAAACACAACGCAACTAGGACTAAGACGTGACACTCAACCATCAATAGGAGATAATTAAGGAGTAATACAAACTAAGTAAACACATCTTTAAACTATCATACGAGCACACATTAATTAGACATAGACTCCACAACCTTAGTTTAGATAATTAGATAATAGTAGAGTAATCGGTGAAATACCAACCCCCAAATCCAATACCGAGATTCGTACCTTTCCATTTCATAAAATATAAAGATAAAAATAATCTTCCTCAACCTTAACCTTAGCGTAGTAACTCCTACTAGCATTCCTATTCCCCTAGAGAACGATATCAATACCCGTGGCTTACACTAATTACTACACTACAACGATTAGGTTCACCGCCTAGGGTGTTATAAAACTTGCTCGAAGAAAAGGAAGTTCCTTTGACCCCGAACGACGCGTGTAGCGTTATCACTTGTTATACAAAACCCCACCTAACCCAACCACAATACCGCTTTTTTCCACCACTCATTCCACACGATCCTCCACCTTCCTTCCTCTGCCTACTCTTCACATTCCCACGCCGCGTCAAATCCGCCGCTCGGCAGCTTGAGTCACCGGGTGATGGAGGAACCGCCGGAGGTGATGGAGGAACTGCGGAGGTGAAGGTAGATCTGCTTCAGTGATGGTGCCGGAGGTGAGGGTGAGTCGTCGGAACCGAGATGCGGCGCCGAGTAGGTGAGTGGGCGGGCGAAGGAGAGTGAAGAGGAGTGAAGATGAAGGTTTGATGAAGATTGGCATTGTTGTAGATCCGGAAATTGAATGAAGATCTAGTAGGGTTTTGTTTGAGTGAAGATATTTATATATATGGTTTAATGGAATAAAATGATTGAAAAGAAAAGGTGGCGAACTTAATACTTGAAAAGTTTAGTTGGTAGTGGCAATTCATATAAGCTTTTAATTTTAGGGATCTAGGATTTTGGATTTAAAATTTTGGGATTTGGTATTTGCGTTTTACGGATTTTAAGATTGATATGAATGTGGAGTTGTGTTGGTGAGAGAGCATAAGTGGAGAAGATAAAGTAGAGAGAGAAACAATAAAAAGACCAAAACACCCTTGTTTATGTAGACTTAATACATAACAAGGGCCGTTAAGGCCAGTTAGTTTGAGGGACCAACGGTGAGTAACGTTTCGCAGTTAAGGACCAACGGTGCAATTTTTTTGGTCAAAGGACGAAACTTGATGGTCAACGTATACCACAAGGACAGATGGTGTAGTTTACTCTTTTTAATGTTATTATCCAAAGCTTAGCGAAGACGCGTCTTTGAGGCTTCAAGGATAAGGAAAATGTCGTGACAGAATTCGATATGAGCTAACTGCCTCACCTTTATGTAAGCATGTATTGTCAAATTGGTTGCTTGATTACCACATTAGTGTTTACGTATGTTCACTTACCATTTGTAGTAGGCATACACAAGGAGTGGGTAATGTCTTCTAAAGCGTGTTCGCGGTCAACTTAATATAAATTATTTGCGTTTTAGGTTAACTTAGAGAGCCATTAGTTCATGTGGTTGCAGCCACACCAAGTTTTAGGTCTTGCTTTGGCACTTGGTAAGGGATGATGTTCGATAATGGTATATTTTTTACATTCTTTTTGTATGATCCTGTATAAAAAGATTGTGGTTGTGATAATTATTGATTATTCATTGGGCTGAAATTGGATATATATGGAAAATACATTAAATATAGTATATATAATAAATTATGGCGATAGGAATGTTAAAGAATCAAGCTACAACTTATTTTTATGACCTCATGTTGTGATACTTATTTGCAATTTCGTTTTTTTCTGTTAAGATAAGGTTGCCCGATTTCGTTGAACTTGCGCGTTTTCTGGAAAGATACGGAGCACGTGTGGAGGAAGAACCCGTTGAGGTATGCACGATACCTATAAAGAAATGCAAAACATGTATCTATAAAGAAAAGCATAACGTGAGTATTCGGATTTATTTTAGCTATTTAGTCGCTGTATAATTTAATAAAATATATGTGCCCACGACTTCAGATGCTTATATTTTCATTCAATTGGTGCTTTGAAATTACAAGATTCAATTTTTGCGTTTTGGTGTTCAAGGTGTGCTGTGCATTTTGGTGGATTAAGGAAAAGACGCACACAAGATTGAAGATTAAAGAAGCTATGAACATAAAGCTTGGAATGCGGCTATTGCTTAATCTAATTCGTAAGTTGATATACCCTTTCATATAATTAGTACATTTTAATGGTCTTTTCTTTCGTTAAATGTTCTTATTAGTCTCTTGCCCTTTCTTTGGAATTAAAAGGAAGAAAAATACTTAAGAGACGCTAATGCAGTGAATCCTTATGGTCCATCTGCTTTCATCCAAACTGCTAAACTGTATTGAAAGCTACGTGCTAAATTTTTTATTCTTTTTAAATGTTTGGTTTATCTTAGAAGGATACGATTGGTTATGTTTTTAGTAAAACTGGGTTTGTTCATTGGGTCATTTCTGGGGTTGCTTCAATTGGTTGGTTGACTGTCTTGGTTCAATGGGTTTGTTCACTAGGTTGGTTTAGTAGCTACGTTCAGGGGATGTGTTAAGTGGGTAGTTTTAGTGTCTTGGTTCAGTGGGTATGTTCAGTGGGTAGAATATGATATGTGGGATACTCCTTTTTGACGCAGATGGCTTGCCGGTGTTCCGTCTAGATGCTTTGTTGGCAGCGATCGGCTCGGTGATTGTTAATGGTGGTGTAGCATGCACCGGTTGAGGCGAAGGAGACGAGTGGAAAGAAGCATTAGAGAACCTGCAATTCCATTATATGTACTTCTGATGTAACTGATACGACTCTTTTGTTTGAAAACTGAACTTTTTTCATACATAACTGATTTGGGGTTATGAGTAAGTTCTACTATAGTTATTTTATTTGGTTATAATACCCGCTGCAACGCAGCGGGCTATTATCCTTGTTTATACAATTCAAAGTTTTTGACCAAAGAAGACAACAATGTGTGCTTGACCAAATTCCTCTTTGTCTCCCCATGCGTCTGCAGCTAAACCCAACGCCACCCTCAATATATATATTTTTTACTAACTAGCTATTTAATATTACTATCACCATGCATAACTTTTGAACTTTTGACTTTTGATTATAGTAACTAGGATATAAGCTTAATGTCCGTAAGTTAATGAGTAAAGTTTGTGAGACAAGAAAATGACTATGCCTTCCTCTTTGTTTCTTTCGGCTGATCAACCAAAAACACAAGACAAATGTTTTGATTTTTTTATTTATGTAGCTTATTAGTAGCTAATAAAGAAATAAATGAACCATACCTTGGTTTATTATATAAAAGGAGGCCTTGTGTTTTATTTTTACACTTGCAAGAACAAAACTTAAAACACTCACACACCCACTGTTAATATTCGATCACAAGGAGATAGCAAGAAGGAATTCTGGGTTTGATAGTTTTAGAGCTCATTTGTGCTTATTTGGGTAATCTAAGTAATAACAAAGGATTTAGGAGTCTATACTTGGGTACATTTGTGTTCACTAACTTCACATACATTTTCTAAGTTCAAGTAAGTCACTACACCATTTTTATAAACTTTACACACTTTGCATTGTGTAAATTTCATGACTTATGATTTACATACACCATGATATCACTATGTACATGTTTGCGTAATTTTAATAACTATGATAAATTAAACTTTACATATTGCTAACCAAGTTGTTAACTCACTATTTTTAATTATTGAGGAATTGGTGGGAGAGTTAGAATAGTTTTGGGATTGATATGGAGTTGATTTTTAGTAATAGAATCTAAGAAAAGCGTTTAACATTTAAATAAAATATAGGCCGTTCCATTCGACTAAATACAGAAAAATCAGTGGTTTTTGAGTAATATATGACTAAAGAAATAGGAAATAGACTTAATAACGAAAACGTGGTCGCTTGAACGGGTTAAAACGGACTTATAACGAAGAAGTTATGCTAGTTTTAAGTTTGGTGACGAAAACTATTTTCCTGTAGCAAAACGCTGCTGTTAGAGTTTTTCAAATGATAAAACTGGACATTAAAAGTTGGTTAGACTAGTCGGGACACTAAAAGCTTGTTAGTATACTTAAATACCTTCGCGGGGATATATAGAACTTAAGAAACGGACCTAAAACGAGAAAGTTATGGCCTAATAAAGTTTTTGACGAAATGTAATTATTTGACAGCTTTTTCACTAATATAAAAGCTGATAGAATTTTTTAAAAAAAATTTTGGACATTTTAAGTGCGGTTTTAGTCAAAAATAACTTGAACAAAAGTAGTAGCAGGTTATACATACTTGTTAGGCACATTAAAAGTTTTCAAAAATACTAAATAACAAAACAAGTATATTTAAATTATGAGAAATACTAGTAACGTTATAAAAAGGTATATTTTGACTACAAGTTTAAAGTAAATACGTTTTTAATCACTAAACTCTACAACAAACATGTACGGGCGATATTCTAAAGTGCATAATTGCATACACAACGATTTTGTCGAACCTAAGACATATCATTACTTTAGGTTGCGGTTAAAGTAGCGCGCCTCGAATTTCGTGCACACGTTTGATTGCATCGTATTACCTGTTTGAGGTGAGTTCTCGTAGCCCCTCTTTTAATATGTTTTTCCTTAGGGGAAAATGGTACTCAAATGATATTTAAACTGTTTTCATGTTGTGATTAAATGTTTTCATGTTTCTTGGACAATATGTGCGTTTGATTTCAATATGTGCCTTGTTGTGTGGTTTCTTGCTGTGTGTTCATTATGCGCAACTGTTTAACTCCATTTTGAAGCCGAAGCATTAATAGTACTATCGGGGTTGCTACCCCAACCCCGACACTAGGTGTCGGGAGACGTGAGAAATCGTGTAACACGTGACATTTGTGAGGTTCAGTTGTTGCAAACTCGTGGTTTCATTAAGTGCTTAAATTTGTATCTTGCTCACTATTGTCCTACGCTATTATACTTCACAGCTTCGTGGTTTTACTCTTAAACCTACGAGCTCATCAACTTTATGTTGACGTTTTCGAGTATGCATTTTCAGGTGTTATTGAAGTTGCCTAGAAGCTTTAGTGTTGGCCTGGCTTAGCAAGACTTAAGACAAGACCCTCCCGGGATATATTCCGTGGAGTTGCATTATGACATTTTCATATAAAGTAGTTTGACTTTGAGACTTAAGTTTGGATTCTAGACTTTGTACTTATCCTAGTTATGGGAGTTTTATGTCTATTATCTTTAACGTAATACTTTTAGTATTTCTCTATTTAGACACCTTGTGTTCATTATTATGAAGCCATACCCCGTAAATGCTAATCCACTGCACCATTTTTGGGGTGTGGTTGTTGGCTTGCTGCGTGCATCAAAAAATAGATCAAAATGGTAGGAAATTTTGACAAAGGATTTCGGTACAATATGAATATATTATTTGAGTCATATCAATTTATTTTTTAGAACAAATGTCGACTAAACGTTGATCATAACATAGTCAACAACAATAATAAATGATACTCCACCTATTCTCTTAAATACAACCAAAATTCTAACAAATGATATATGCATCTATTTTCAAACAATTGATGTATTATTTCTTTAATTCTTATTAACATATTTTGTATGAAGATAATAAAAACGCATATTGAATAGTAACTTTAATATCATGTAAGTAAATATAAAAGATATAAAAGAAATCACATATTCATGTTACTACGTAAGAGCATCTCTAATTCATACTCAACTAATAGCTTTTTGACTATTTCAAAAAGTCATTTGAAAAAGTTTTTTGCCATTACATTAAAAAAAATTCAAAAGCTTTTTAGAAAGACTCGACAAGCTAAAAGTCTTTATTCAAAGACTTTATACATTGAATGTGATACCCATTAAATTCATTAAATGCAAAAAATCATTAATAGATATGTGGTTGTTTTTGTGAAGAAAATGTGGTCATTTACTCATAATTGCAAGTCTGAAAAAATAGTCTATGACAGAAAGGGATGCCATGAAGGGTACTTGAGGGAACTGGGAAGTCAAATCAAGGATGGTGTCTTGATGTGTGTTTCCTTTTTTATGGTGTGTTTGTTTCATTAAGATGTTTTGGGTCTGAATCTGAATATCACATCTTACTGGTAAGAAATGGATAGAAAGTCTAATTCTGAACGAAATAATGTTGTTTGTTTTTGTATAAGTGTCCGAATGATTTTAAGTGCTCGTTTTTGCAATTTGTTTATAAAATCAACGCAATGCGATAATAAGTAATTTATGTAAATATGAAACACGACTTTTTATCATAAATATAACATAGTTAATAAACAATCAAATATATTATATAAAGTTTACAAAACGAGTAAGAGCATGAAGACAAGTCCCCACTCTTACGAGTAAGATGTTATATGTCTAACTAGGTCTTACTCAAAAGAAAAAAAACAAACAAGCAAAACGTCCGCCCTCCTCTTACTGATAAAAGTAAGAGGGCTAGTAAGACTTTTTTTTTAAAAACAAACACACCCTAAAAGATATAAAAGTAAAAAATATATTAAAAAGTGGTTGTCCCAATTTTTAACTTTGGTTTAACCTTTTTATATTGGAAAATGAGCTGTATGTGAAGTTCTTGGATACCAATCTTCCTTTATAACAAGAAAATATATTTCCTTTTTATCCGTTCGGCTACTACGACTATATCGTGTAGTCAAATAAGACAATTATATCTATCGATAGTATTACTCCGTAGTTTTTTTTTTTTTTTTTTGAAAGTTAACTTTTATATCACAAACGCCTAAACCACTGCCAACTAGCAGCGAGGCTCACAAACAACAAAGACCAATTTACATGAGCTTAAATTTACACCAATCCTCCCAATTTATAGAAAGATTGCCCTCTCTATTTTTATAACAATGAAATCCAAAAGACATTATGTCGTGAATAACTTTCCTGACCTCAACCTTGCCATTGTCGAACTTCACATTGTTCCTAGCCTTCCAAATGCTCCAACAAGTGATGATAATAATACCTTTTAGCACCTTCCTTTTCCTCCTTCCTAAGTCTCCCCACCTATGGACATCAAACAGGTCTTTCACAGAGAATAAGAAGATCGGGGGGCACTTACACCACCTGCTCACCAAATGCCAGATTTCAGTAGCCACCTCGCACGAGCAGAATAAATGATCAACCGTTTCTTCCTCCTTTCCACATAGAGCGCATAGAGTCGACCCAAACACACATTGTCTAGCTCTTAAGGCCGAACAAGTGGGGAGTCTATCCAAGCCAAGTCTCCACATAAAAATGTTGCATTTATTGGGCACCCATTTAGACCATTTAAACACGAATCTGCCACTGCAATCTTGGTTACTTCTGAGAAAATCTTTCACTCCCCGGACGCTAAACACCTTCCCGTCTCTTCCCATCCACTCCCATCTATCACGGTTTCCATTGAGAGTTAATCCAGATAAAACACGCCTTAACTCGGACAAGTTTGTCTCGGTCAAGTTAGGCCCGTTACCATCGATCTCGTCGCTGCAGATATCGAACATGTTCTTTCTAGAACAGAACTTGTCCATCACCATACACTTCTTATTTTTTTCCCGTTTGAAAAGCCCAGGAAAAACATCTTTAAGGGGTTCGTTATTACTCCGTAGTTAACTTAGATCAAAACAAAAAAAAACCATTCTTTACTTTTTAATTCTTTACTTTTTAATGTATATTAGTTAGATATTTCATTCAGTTTTAGTATTTTGTTTTCATACTGAAGAATCTATTACAAAATGTGCAAAACTATGTCTTAGTGATGTTTGGATGCAAGCTTATTACTTTATGAATGCTCAAGTTTAAAAAGAAAAACTTTGTTTGTCACACAATTAGATCATCTTATGTTCATTTTAACATGAGAGCTAATGTTATACTTGTTATGATAGTACATTGTCATTATTACAAAACATTTATTTTATTTTAGTTTAAATGTACAATCATATTAAGTATAATATTACCTCTCATGTTCAAGTGAACATGAGAGGATACCGATCCCACAATTTTGCATATATGTTTTCATCTTTCATTAACTCATGCTAATAGTGAGCTTTTTAAAGGAGATATATTGTATTTTGTTAAATTGTTCAAATACGCCTCAGAATATTATGAATAGATACATAAAGACTTGGAATATATGTGACTTAATTTGACATATTTTTTTATGTAATTACAAAAAATTCTATAGCTACAAATAATACGACTTTGTAAAAAATAAAAATTACAACTTGCGGTTCATAACATAAATTCTATCTAATTTTGCCCCACATACATTCCGTATACATAAAATATTTTCTTGGTATAACTGAAAAATAAAACATACATGTTTGCTTACACTCTGCGTTACATGTGCTTAACTGCTTATGAGGTTCTTGGTCCATATAACAAGTATGATAGCTTATTATTAAAAATTGTTGATATATATGTATGAGTTTGTACTTTTTAATCTTTTAGGACATTTTTATGTACTCTTTAAAAAAAGTAAGATTTCATTACTGGAAAATGTGCGAAGTACACCGATCGCCCTATGACTGGTCACTTCCTAGCCCATTTTTTGGGTTGAGCCGCATTTTCCCTTTCATTATTGTCTAAATGTCATGCTGGATCCTCTTCCATTTGTTGATTGCTTTTCTGTAACTTAAATAGTAGCATCATCGGTTTATCAAGATGTAAAGATTAACTAAAACAAGGTGTCATAAGTTAAATACAAAGTGAAGTTCAAATGTAAAAGTGTTTACGTTTCTACTAATTATAAAAATTATAATAAGAACGGTTTGATTAACAAAATATTGTTTCACACCTACACTTAATACCTTAATCAAATATCCATAGCTTCTATGTTTGTTTTTTAACCATCAATGAACAAACATATAAATCATTGTTAAACAATAAACATTCAATTTCATGGGCCGTGCTTTAGCACGGCCTAAAACGTTACCTAGTGCTTATTACTAAACCCGGATCCAAAGTTCGGTTATTCATGAATCTTCTTCATAATAGTACCCCTTTTCAGAACTCATCAAAATTAATAACCCTAAATCGAATACTGATCCTGGAATGGATCGTTTCAAAACATACGATATCTTAACTCAGCAAAACATGAAGCCCGGTTCAATGAAAACATAATTTATTTATGGCTAATCTTCAACGAATCAGTAATATAAATAAGGTATTGATTTACTTTGATGCGATTGATTATTTGTGTCTTTTTATGTAAATTCCAATATGGGTTTTGTTTATATGATATTAAAGTTTCATTGTTTTTATAAAAAAATAAGTCTTTATGTTTTGTTGTTTTAGGTTAATTTGATTGGGTTTTATGTTTGTTTATTTTATTTTATTTTCCCTTATTTGGATTTTATTAAATGATCATACAATCTGTAACAACTATACAATATATTGTACATTCTTTTTCCATCTAAATTTTAATTATTTTTTCTTTTTGTGATTCAGGAGTGTTGAAGTAAATTTCAGTGTTGATGCTTTCTTTCTTGATGAGGTTACTTTTTTGGGCGCACTTAGTTGATGCATGCTTGCTAATGTTAGTTTGAATTTCAATTGTGACTGAATGCTATTTTTTTGGCATGATACAATATTTATGGTGTAATTTTGTTGTTTAGGCACACCGGCATGTACAGGAAGGTGGGTGGGCTATCAGAAACAGGTTATCATTACCAAAGACAAATATGAGGATTCACAAACAATAGGTAGGTAGTGTGTTCTGTTAGTCATTGACAACTAATAGTCGTGTGAAGGTGCTCACCTTTACGTATTATTCACCGGTTAACTCCTCATTGTTCACAACTTTGGGAGGCATGAAACCAGGCCAAAAGGTGTTGGATTTTGCTATAGCCGTTTTCGTCATCATTACGGCATGTTTACTGCTTATGCTATTTGTTCCCCATAAAGATTTGTTTCACCGACAAACAGTCTTTAGAATGGTACATCAGCTAATTTATTACACCCTCAAAGAACCGGAGGTCGTAATGAGGAGACGAACAAAGAAAAGAGTAAGACAACGCTAATACATTATAGCATATATGTCCTCACTGAATTATGTACAACAAAAGTTAGGATGAAACTTTGACCTCTTTGTTGATTTCGAATCTTTGTTAGTCGGAATATCGGCTTCGATATGATTGCTGCGGTTTCTTATGGCACAAGACTACTACTGGGTTTTCGTTACACCTCGGGATACCGTAATCATATATCCTCTATGAAAGTTGTTTTTCGCAAGTTCTTTCAATGAGATTGTGAGATTAAAAGCTACTGTTAAAAATATAGTAAATAATATTATAGGAAATGATAAATCGAAGTTGCCACACTTACGATTTGTTACCTGAAACAATTAATTTAAGGTTACCAGATAATGCACCAGGTGACGTTCTACTAAAGGCCTTAGGGTATACAATATCGATGAATTGCTGCAATTTACCTGTAGTTGTAACAATTAGAGATTGTTGTAGTCCATTTATGTTTATAACGAGAATCTACATGGATACGATACTCCTTACCGTTTTAAGTTTGGGAAAAAAACAATATACTCTTTTGGGCAAGTACTTTTGCTAATTAATATCTTGCTTTCTGTGTAAAACATGAAACTATGATGGAAAAATAAATTGCTTTACATTTTACCTGTTATCCTCTTGAGATCCCAAAATAGTTTGATGAAATGTCTTTTACGCTCAGTTCTCGAGTTTTTAGAGAAGGGAAATGGAAAAGAATAGGAAAGGGAAAAGAAATGGAAAATGAAAGTAAGTGTTAGTTGTTATGTTCTTGAGATAGACGAAAGGAAAAGGAAAGTAATCATAATCATGTTCTTGAGTGAGAGGAAAAGGAAAATAAGTTGGTCAAATTACATATATGCCCTTTAATTATTAATGTCAAATGTTTTAAAAAGGGTATATTAGTCTTTACACAATATATAGTTCCGTTTCCTTTCCCTTTCCTCCCAAAAGTGAGAGGAAGATTTACTTATCAAATCTTCCTCTCTATTTCCTTTCCGTTTCCCTTTCCTCCTTTAAAAAAGACTCAAGAACACAAAAAACTTTCTGTTTCCTTTACTTTCCTCTTCCTTTTCAACTCGAGAACTGAGCGTTAATGATACATCAATCGGGTGTTAGATTTTATGTATCTGTGTAGGGGTATGAAGGTGTATTTACATGCTCATACCGGTATCTATGTATATATGTATGTATGTAACCTCATTGCATAAATATGCTTTTTAGAAAGACGTAAACTATTTAGACAAGAGCTTGGTGTTATGTAGTAAAAAACCGACATAAATTAATTTCGTATAATGAAAACGTTACCTTTCATTACCTTTTGTATAATAAAATTCAGTCCACTAAGCTACTGTTTGATTTTACGCTTTTT
>CM040243.1:111623997-111672093 GCA_022545495.1 Chrysanthemum lavandulifolium | reverse complement strand
AAATTGATGTTGTTGTTGATAGAGTTGTTGTTGTTGATGGAGTTGTTGTTATTGTTGTTGTTGAGGATACATATGAGGAAAGTAGCTAGAGTATGGTGGTTGAGACATCTTGAAACTTGTGTTGATGATGGATCTTTGTAGTCGAATGAAACTTTGTTGATGAAGTGTCCTTATGCGTAGAAAACCAGCTTATGCAAAGAAAATACCTTATGCGTAAAAACACCAACTTACGCGTAACAATAGCTTACGCGTAGGAATAGCTTACGCGTAGACTTGAGAAACACTTAGCTTAGACGTAAACCAAAGGCTTAGTAGTAGAATGCTTATGCGTAAGATTAGCTTATGCGTAAGACTAGGCTTAGGCGTAAGACAATGCTTAGGCGTAAAGGACTCACGCTGTAAGTGATTTAGCTTAGGCGTAAAACTAGGGTTTTGCCCAAAATCCTTTACACTTATTCCAAAGGTAAAAGATATCCAGTTGAAGTGTTTTCGTGCTTATCCAAGCAAGAAAACACCGAGTAAACCAAGAGCAATCAAGATCAAACCTTGAGAAGCTTACGCGTAAAAGCTAGGGTTTAGCTATGCGTAGGATTAACCAAACTTTGCCAAAACTGAATTTTCTGCCCAAAAGTGTTTCAAAACCAGATTTTTATGATGAAAAAGCTTCAATATCATCAAAATAACACAAAAGTGGGAAACTTGATGATCCAAAACACTTATTCACCTTACCCGTAGAAAAGACTACACGAATGAAACCAAGCTCAAAACTAATGAGATACACGTAAAGTTTCAAACTTTTTGCCAAAAACTTAAACTTTATCACCAAATAACCTTTAAAGTACAAGAATCTTGAGTTTTAAAGTGTAAAAATTAAAGCTTTTATGCGTATGAAAGTTTTAGAACCGAGACTTACGCGTATATAGTAAAACTTCAAAACAAAAACCGCTTTCACCCAACTATTTGGCTAATGATACCAATTGTTAGGTCACCATGTTTGTAACACAAGCATCAATGTATAAGAAATAAGATAAGAAAGATCGGATGAACACTTAAACACAAAACACACGATAGAATGAAAACCTTTAGGCATAGGAATTAAGTGAAAGTGAACAACCAACTCTCAAATGAGAGTTACAAGACTATTTATAGGGGAAGGGAGCTAGGGCAACACATCTAGTCTCTTCCTTTCCTTATTGGGCTTTAGCATAGGCTCATGGGCTTTCTACATGAGTCTTGCCTTAATTACTAACATAAAAGCCTTAATTAAGCTAACTATTACATATTAATTACTAACACTTGAGAAATGGTTTAGGAGTGATTCCAACATTAATAAACTAAACACGTATCTTTTTATTAATAAAACTAAAAACGCCAACTTTTATTTATATAAAACTAAAAGTTTTATTTATAAATTTATATAAAAAAAGTCAAAGTAGTAAATGCATATGTCGCGTAAACATTAATGAACATATGCCATCAACCAAAAAATGTAAATGTATACGCGATATACGCATTTACTACTTTGACTTTTCTATTAAAATAAAAAGAATGTAGAAAATTCAAAATCTACTCTTGAACTTTTTAATATTTATAATTTTATATAACAAATTTTATTCGTCAAATATTTAACAAATATCTAGCGAATTCGCTAATAAAAATATACCATTTCAAAGAGCTCGGATTACAAACAAACGAGCCCAATATCGATATGCTTTTGACGTACATACGATTTTATAAAAATGTTGAAGTTTGATATACTTTTAAAAATAAAATAAACTTTCAAAACACACTCTTAAACCACAGGGACCAAAGATGTACAATTCTGTAAAAGAGGAAAATCGTTTGGAATGACCGGAATATCGTTTGGAAATAAAAACGTAAACAAAGAAAATCTTTCGCCTGGTTTAAGAGTGTGTTTTGAAAGTTTATTTTTGTTTTTAAAAAATATATCAAACTTCTACCATTTTCTGTAAAATCGTAAGTACGTCAAAAGCATATCAATATTGGGCTTGTTTTGTTTGTAATCCAGAGCTCTTCGAAACGGTATATTTTTTTATTAGCGAATTCGCTTAATATTTGCTAAATATTTAACGAATAAAGTTTGTTATATAAAAAAATTTTAAATATAAAAAAACTAAAGAGTAAATTTTGCACCTTTTTATATTATTTTCATTCAATATCCAAAAGTTAGTAAATGCAGATTGTATGTCCCGACATATTTGTTTTTCCCCTAGGACACGATTAAATTTTCGCAACCAAAGATTTTGTATTTATTTTTTAATTTTTATTTTGTATGTTTGTTGTGGTAGCGACATGTATTGAGTGTTTCGGGCACACCATTTTCTTCACGACTAACTAGTAGTGGTGGACCTAGGAGCAAAACTAAGGTGGTTCCTAAACGATGCTACGAGATCAACAGGTTAAAGAGGCTAGGATAATGGGTTGGGTCGGGTTGAAAATTTAACACAAGCACATTATTGATTTGACAAATTTGATGACCAGTTCATATTAATATATTCAATATAACTTTTGTTGTTTATCCTCCAAATATTAGTTATTCTTTAACAAACTATTGTTTGAGGCATTTTTTGATTCAATAGGAAGTTGTGAGAATGCATTTTCCAAAAATTTTAAAAAAAAAAAAGGTGTGAAAATTACTTAATACCTAAAACTCAAAAAAATAGCAAGAGCAAAAATCGAATTACAGAAAGTAGCAACGAAAACTTAATACACAAACACAAAATTGAATTAGGCATTGAAATGGTTACGTTAGTTGTCAAATGGTTTTCTAAATGGTTTAATCGGTTGAACTGATAGGAAAACTAGACAATGTTAACATGATTTTCTACTATGAATGGGGATCTATTGCAAAGGGTTATAAATCTAAAAAGTGCAAAAGCCACTCATAGTGTGACACACGCCCTCACCCTAAATTATATAAAAAATCCGTGATATATCTCTTAAACGACAAACTTTTAGAAAAACCGATTCTCAATAATTTCTATAATTTTATCATCTTTAATTTGGTATAAATTTTGTTAAAATTTCGAATTTTTTTTACATATCAAATAGGTGTTAATTTTTTGATTTTCTAAGCATTTTTGGCCATATTTTTTACGACATAAATGTCAATTCGTGAAAACTTAAAACATGAAAGTTATAGAGTTTGGTTCACTCTTTACACAAGTTTTTGAATCACTCAATCGATGTTATATGAGTAAGATATCACTCATTAAAGATGACGTTTTACTCATATTTGTTGCACACAAGGTGTTTGATGAAATGTCTAGCTTAGATATTTAGTGTTAAATTCGCGTTAAATGCTCTCTACTTTTGTACCACAACACATTATTCATCATTTTATTAATGTAAGATTCAAAAAGTAATGTTTTTTTTTAATCGTTAACGTTTTTAAAAAATGTAAGTTTTGTTCATCAGTTAGTCTTTGTTCATCAATTAATTATGTTCATCAGTCAGTATTGTTCATCAATCAGTCATTGTTCATCAGTTAATCTTGTTCAATGCTGATGAGGTGATGAACAATATTAAGTGATAAACAAGACATACTTATGTTCATCATAGCGAGATTTTGTTCATTAACTGTCTTTTTGGCCATTTTACTTGTGTTCGACAATAGCATCAAGCATTTTATTCTTGTTCATCGTAGCCACAATCGTTTTACTTATGTTTATCAAAATACAGAAGATATGATAAGTTGAATCGTATATTTATACTTTGTTGGTGTACCAAAATACATTTAAAGTTGATATTGTTCGTCGCTTGTTGTAGTTCATCGCCTAGTCTCATTCATCGCTTAGTCATTTCCTAAAAAAATTATAATGTTCATCGTTTATCGTTTTCAAAAAATCATAATGTTCATCGATTGTTTAAAAATCACAATGTCCATCGGTTATAATCACATTGTTCATCGTTCATCGGTTGGTTGTTTTTTTTTTTTTTTTGAACGACATCGCTTGGTTGTTTGTTCATCGTTAGTTTGTTCATCATTTAATCTTTGTTCATCGCTTAAAAAGCTAAAACAACAAAATAACACAAGATGTATTGTAATACACCAATTAGTGCATTTAAATATACTTTTATAAGATAAATCTCTTTTAGTCATTTAAATTAGTTGTGATTGATGAATTACTGCGGACCGTAAAGATGTAACTATGATAGTGTAGTAATTATGTTGTTCATCGGTGCATTTAGTTTCTTTATCAATGTTTTAGATAGCACATAGAATAATCTTGATGAACATAAGTGTTCATCAATTGTTTTAGGATATAATGTTTGTTCATCAATGTTCATCCGTGATTGTGTTTGTTCATCAGTATTTTTTAGATAGCGCAATAAGGTTTCACATAGAAAAACATTGATGAACATCAATGTTCATCAGTGTTTTATTTTATGTATGTTCATCAGTGTTTGAAAAAGTACGTTCATCAGTATTTTTGTTTTGTTCATCAATAATTATTGATGAACAAAAGAAATTAACAAAAACAACACTTTTTGAATTCTACAATAATAAAATGATTAAAATTGTATTTTTGTACAAAAATTAGTGCATTTAACTCAATTTTAACACTAAAAATCTAAGCTAGCATTTTATCAAAGATCATGTGTGCAACAAATATGAGTAAAATGTCATCTTTAACGTGTGATATCTTACTCATATGACATCATATTTGAGTGATTCAAAACATGTGTAAAGAGTGAACCAAAATCTATCACTTTCATGTTTAAAGTTTTTAACGATTCAACAATTATGAGGGTAAAAATAGGGCCGAAAATGCCCAAAAATAAAGAAAATCAAGACTCATTTGATATGTAAAAAAAAATATTTAACAATATTTATACTAAATTAAAGAAGATTAAATTTTAAAATTATGTGAAATCGTTTTTCATAGTCGTTTGAAAGTTATCGTTTGAAGTTTAGGGTGGAATTCAAAAAATGAGTCAAATGACTCAAATACCCTTAAACGAAAATATTAAGAGGAAAAGGAGGGAAGGGGATAAATTTGGTGGGGGACACTTGTCACATGCTAATTGACTTTCTAAACTTTTTAATTTTTATATTGTTAATGACTTGTTCTTTTTTTTTCTTCGTAAAACCACATATTGATAAATTGATAAGTAAATAAAATGAGAACATAGAAAAGTTATTTGCTTTGAAAGAAATTTCATAAGATCATGTTTTCCATAATATAATAAAATGATAATAGAAACTTTAAAAAATTGAAAAGCCATAACTCTATAGGCCCCACATTCCTTTACTGTACCCAAAAAAAAAAAAAAAAAAAAAAAAAAAAAAAAGTTGTCTTCCCTACCTCTAACATAGTCACACTTCAACTGTCAAATTCAAACTTTGTTCATCTTCTCCAGATTTACTTCTCACGTTTTTAAAATATTTTGTCTTAAAGTTAGAATCTTTCGATCCAAGGTAGGTCCTGATATAATTCTAAGGTAGTTCCCAGCAAAAACATTGCCAATTAGTCCTCTTGTGTAAAGTATAAAAAGTTGGTTCTCTGCAAAATGTATAGTGAAGGACAGTGTCCTCCTATGTAATTTTCGCTATACAAAAAGCCTTTCCTTTCCTTTTTCCAATACATAAAGCATCAGTATATCCTTTTACCCAATCTAAGTACTCGTCTTTCTATCACATAATTATATAGCAAAAGTCATGCACAAGTAATCTCTCTTAATTTGGTTTATTGATTTTTTTCATTTATCATAATCATGAAAGCATGATGGTAAGCAAATACAAATTGCAGAAAAAGATGACTTTAGATGATGATCCAAGCTTTAAAGTATGTAAATGGTCATGAAAATCTTTACTCTTTATAAAACATTTAGGACTTTTATTTTTAGAAGTCTTAAAAATTTTAAGCTTACACACTTGCTATTATTAGTAATTTTGAAATTAAACTTTTAAAAACACATAAATTGCACATTAAAGTGGATGCATGTTACAATAAATAAAAGATAACTAATACAATGAATTTAATATTTTTAAAGTTAAAATTAATAACTTTTTGAATTTGCATATATAATAATATGTCATATTAATTCTTCACAATTTCACAACATAAACACACAATTTCTAAAAACTATCTTTTATAAAAATCGTTAACTACTATTCGGCAAAAAAAATAAAATTATAAAATCGTTAAACAACATTCGCATCCTAACCGCTGCTTTGCGCGGGTACCATGCTAGTTGGTATGTGCTTAAACACATATAATTTCTTTACCAAAATAGACCCAAAATAACCAGAAAAGAGCCGTTTACTGCTAATATCTATTGGTTTCTTGATTTTATGCATGTGCAGGTACGGATATGATAAAACACGCAAAAGAAAGCCAAATCTGACAAAAACCCGAGCACGAGAGAGAAAGAGTGCTAAAGCTTAGCCGGAAGGTCAGAAGTGAGCATTTGTGAAGATTTTTATGCTGAGAGGATGATTTATGAAAGATTTGTTCAACTTTAAAGAAGTGGCAGAATCAGTCCCTCAAGTTTCAGCAATTGGCATAAATTACCCTTGAAGATTCAGATTTGGCAAGTTTAGTCCTTGGTGTATTTGAAAAATACAAGAATGGTCCTTGGACTACTTTTCGTAAATTACACTATTGGTCCCTTTAATTTCGAAGTTACACAATTGGTCCTTATAATAACAATCATGTCCAATGCTTGTCCTAATCCAAACCAATAATACCTCGCCCAACACATAGCCACAAGCCTAATCCATACCCAAGTCAAACTTACTAAACCCACGGTCAACTCCTATTTTACTCGGTCAACAAGTCAACACGGTTAAAAAATAATTAATAACACTGAAAACATTTACCCGCCACTTTGTTTTTCCCCAAACCCAAAATTACCCAGGCACCCACGAACCCTAATATGCCCTCAACACCAATTGATCAAATCAACCCAATTAAGGGCAATTCCGTACTTCTATCTTACAAAGCACTGACAAGGGATTGCCATGTCATCAATCTGTGTGCTTCCCTTGATCCTGATTAGTGGAGGATGCGTGGAGATGTCTAATCAATGGCTCTGATTGAAGGATGGATGATGGGACTTAATCTAAGGGTGGATACGAGCTCCAAAGAAGCACAGATTGAAAAATTCTAGACCCTTCTACTGCTCTAGCTTTGCCTATAAAAGGCACCCCGTTTTCATATTGTAATCATGTAGTAGCTTCTGAGTAGTTTAGTATTTTATAAATGTTTTTCAGTATTTTAATTCATTTCTGTATTTCTAATTCAAAGTTGTACTCAGATTTAATTAATAATATAATTTTAGCTTAAATTCTCCTTAGTTCTCAATTACTGTTTTATAGTTAATCATAGCTTATTATTACTTAGTTTGCTCAAATTAGTTTATATTTCATCATTATCAGTTTCAAATTCTCCTAAAACAAAATTACAAAAAAAAATTCAGAAAAATATTAGAAAAACAAAAAAAAATATCAAATCTATCTTAAAATTATTTTAGTTTGTGTTTATGATGATTTAAGCTCTTGTAAGCTCTCATATAGCTTATCAAGTGCTTAACAATTACCTACTCGTTTACTCTCTAAACAAATCTCAGCCAAAGTCAAATGTTGCAGGATCATGGTTGAATTGGATTAGGTTACTGATATTGGATCAGAATTGGGGTATTTTAGCTTGCATTAGAATTGGATAAGGGTATTTGATTGTTTCTTAAGCATGCCATAGTGGCAGGACTACTGTAAGTCCTTATTCCTGTTCCTTAATTAATGCAGTAGTTTGATTGTTCTTAATTCTGTTTAGCTGTGTTAAATCAGTGTAATCTTGCTATTATAAGTAGATTTAAGTTGTGTTTTAATCTCTGCACTTTAGTTGTATTGATTTCTGTTTTTATTGTCATAATCTGCATAAGTAGGTGAAGTTGGAATGTGATAGTATTAATTGTGTAGATCTCTCCATTTAGATGTAATCAGTCATATAGGATTCAGATTTAGCAGTATAATAGGTTGATATATTAGATTTCTGTTTTAAATTTACACATTAGTTTAATAAGTGGTGTTTGGAATAGGGATTAGATCTGAGTTAGTAGCTTGTTCAGAGGTTAGGCTTAGCTATTCTAGCTTTATTTAGATACAAGTTAATCATTTCAAGCCTTACTTTGCATCTGTTTAGACTGAAAGTCAAAATTTCATTATAACTGATCTCATTAGCATATCAGTAAGTATAGTGGTGTTAGATTTTGCATTTTTGGATTATAGTCATAAGAGCTAGCTTAATTGAGTCTTATTTCATCTTAATTCATCAAATATAATCTGAGTTTGAAGTTAAAAATTCACAAAAGTCAAATTCCTTTTCTGATAAAAAAGTCAAAAAGAGTTAAAGTAGTTTTATCAACTGGTTTTAATTGAATTTTAATTCATTGAGTTTTGAATCAAAATAGTTGAAACTTTGGAATTTGGAACTCAAGGTATATTTGGAATATTTTTGCAAAATTTTTATAATAGCTTTTCAAGTGCTTAAACCTAGTCATTTGAACTGAAAGTGCCCTGTGCACAAGTTTTGTGGTCAATCAGGCTTTTTGCAGAGACTATAACTAGCTCATTTGAGCTTGTCTTAGGCTCAAACTTAGTCTAGTGGTTCCTTGGTAGGTCATCTAGAGGTTCACACTTCTGGTTTTAACTTTAGCTTATTTTAATTAGCTTATTTTGGATCTGCAAATTAGATCATTAGGTTTTTTAGCTTTAGGTTGAATCGATCTTAGGAACTTGTAGCTTGTCATTTAGAGGTGTAGTATAGTTGCATTAAGTGAATTTCACAAAGTTTTAGCTAATTACAAGTCATAATTAAGCTTGTTTTAGCTTCGGTTCACTTTATAACTTGTAGCTTATTTCTTAAGTGCTCATTCAAAAGCAGTTACATTGCATCTTGCATAATCGGTGTTCAATAGTAGTTGTTTACATTTTTCCTTACTTCCCTCATTACATTTTAGAGTTTTCCTGAATTTTTCATATTTTTCTGAAACTTCTAGCTATTTTTCTGATTTAAAATAGGTTTTAATACTTTTTAATTAGCATTTAATACAAATAAATCATAAAAAACTCAAAAAAATATATTTTCAATTTTCCTAGATTAAGAAAAATAAGAAAAGCCAAAAAAATATTTTTCTTAATTTTCCTAGTTCAAATAATAATTTTTAGACATTTAATTAGTTAAGAATAGTTTTTAAATTATAGAAATTAGAAAAAAGATTAGAAAAATACAAATCCAATTTTTAAAATGCTTTTTAGTTATTTTAGATTTTTTAAAAATAGTTTCATAATTTTCCCACTCATTTTCATAATTTTTAGTAATTTAGTTATATTTTTAAATTAGAAATTAGTTTTTAATTCAAATAAATTCAAGAAAAATCATAAAAATTAGTTTTAATTCTTAGATAATTTTCAACTTTCATTTTTAGTCAAAAATAATTTTAGATCATTTTAGGAATTAGTTTAGAATAATTTACATTTAATTTACGTTTCATTTAA
Organism: Chrysanthemum lavandulifolium; assembly: GCA_022545495.1. Lineage (NCBI taxonomy): Eukaryota > Viridiplantae > Streptophyta > Magnoliopsida > Asterales > Asteraceae > Chrysanthemum > Chrysanthemum lavandulifolium. Next base: position 111,662,570 of record CM040243.1, on the reverse strand, counting down.
TTCGTATTGAACGCTTTAGTTTTAATTTATGTAATTAGTCATTTGCATAATAGATTTAGAACTTTTATATGCTTTCTTTACTTTCCCTTGCCCCGTAGTGTAAAAATCCCAAAAATCCCATTTAAAATATTCAAATCCTGATAATCGCGACGTGAGTTGAAGATTCCATTCAACCCTCGTTCGGAACGATATCGGTGCTCAAACCTAGTACATTTGAGTTACCCATATACTACACACTTCTATTATTGATCTCTTTCCGGAGCAATCACTAGTACACTTTAATAAGTCGTGGTCCACATAACCCATGTCCAACATTGATGGCCCAATACGTCTTTTACCAGCATAAGATTTCCATTTTCGTTTTCCCAAGTTGGATTTGGTTTGTTTTGTTTGTGATAACTAGATACTGTATGTTGTTAAGAATAAATATGTCATTTGTTTAGTTTCAAATAAAAAATGAAAGAATTCTAAAAAAGGTTTTGTTATGGCCACTCTTGTGACACACATTTCACCATCCCCGCCGTTCCTTTTATCTTCATGCTAACATTATAACACATTTTTATATCAGAATCTATTCCTTTTTTTTTTTTTTTGTCAATTTAATACTTTTTACTAGTTAAATTTTATATTTTATCTTTCATAGTTTCAATTTCGTAGTTTTATAATAAAAATAATATTAAAAAAGAAAACAAATTTGGTATTAATTGTGTTTTGGGATACTAATATCTAGACCCTTTTAAAAAGAGTAATGTTATGTCCACATAATGTTGAAAAAAAAAAAAAAAAAAAAAAAAAAAAAGGTGGTTGACTGCTATTGGTGTTTATCACTCTCATTTCTCTTCTCTTTATTGACCAATCATATGTGACCACCTCATTTTGTAGATTTATTTTGGGTTAATTACAGTGATTAGCCATGAACTTTCAAAATTTCTAATGTTAGAAACAAACTTTCAAAAATATTATTATCACTCATAAAACTTGATGTTACCTTCTATTATAGGCTATATGAATGTTTAACCATATGTGGGCCCTTATGTGCCGACAAATAACCACTTATATCTTCATTTTCCTCTTTTTCTCTTTCTTCATAAACCCTAATTTTAACAAATATATACCAACTCAATTAACTATTTCATAAATAAAAAGAATCCAAAACAAAATCAAATTAAAATATGTCTTCCTATCTTTTCAAACCTCCATTCCAGCTATTCAAGAAAGATATTATCATTTAATATAATTCAAACTAAACCTGTGGTCGTCAAATTAAGTCAATGACACCAATGAGAAGAAAAATGTATTTCATGGATTATAATAGACAAGTAAACTAAATTGATATTGAACTTACTACTAGTTGACCAAATGTGAAGGAAAAGAGACCATCGATTATGTTAAATAAAAGCTATGGTTTCTTGTAGGTGAGAATGCAGCGAGTTGGCGGCATTAAATTGCAAATAAGATATCTCCAATCCGCAAGTAATATAACATAAGATATTATACCATATTGGTGGAAAATTCGGATTTGCCTTTGACAACACAAGTTCTTTCATTTTCACACACTGTTTGTGTAAAATTTGTGTTATATCATGAGTTCATCCCATCTTCGATGTCCACTGACTGTAACAATTAAGGGTGAATTATCATATATATGATAGAAACTAACAGAATCACATCCATTTAGGTGTAATGAAGCACATAAAAAACCATATGAATTTCATTATGCAAATAGGTATCCACCTACCTTGTTCAACTCAAATCCAACATTCATTTCATTCCATATATCAGACTGTAGACCATTTTCCTCCATATCTGAATTGGATTGAACACCTTCATGTTGAACTTTATCTTGTTTATCCGTTGAGTCAATTCCAAATGTGGGTTCATCCTCACCGACACAGAATGACATCGGCATCAGCAATGATATTCAACGCTCATTGACTGTAACACCAAACACAGAGGACTAATTCCTAAGTTCTAACACACAAAAACAAGGATTACACATATATACGAAACACAATACACACCCATAAAAACTAAAACCCAATTTGTTTACTTTTGCATCCAAAGTCCGAGTATGCGAAAAATGACAAGCAACCAAAATTTAATATCAGTCACACCCAATCAAAACTTGAAGACATGTGCAACTACAATTAACTTCCATCCACTGATTCAATTGAGTGGCTTCTAATAAGCCACCAAGTTGATAAGCTCATAAGTAGAAAAAACGAGATTATCGGTTTTTCCAAAATTTAAGTAAGCCCATCGAATAAGCTTAACTTAAATACCCATTAACAAGACCAACGGACTAGGAAACACGCCTATAAAATTCGGATTATGTTTCGAACAAGATAATTAATATCGAGAAGCAAAGGGTTGTTATAACAAGATACAAAATGGGGATTTCTAAAACTCAATGAAAATCTAATTCAAGCTAACCATTGTGTTTGAAATGATTAGATTTAATCGATTGATGGTTTTAGAATGTAAATTGCTTAGAAATTGATTAGAAAATGAAGGAATTAGATGATTTTAGTTAATGAGGATTTTTGGAGGAAATAATGTTGGGAGGTAACTTTGTCAACGAGTTTTAATAAGAAACTATTTTTTTTAACTTTATTGAATGGTGCAATCAGTTGTCAGTTGTAAATATAGCCCATATGGGTAAATGGAACACAACAACAAGTTTTATGGGTGATAATAATATTTTTGAAAGCTCGTTACTTAACATTAAAAATATTTGAAAGTTCATGGTCAATCAATGTAATTAACCTTATAAACATTATATGAACATAGCATCACTCTTTAAAAAATCTAAGTGATCCTCACAGTCCATTTTGTTCTAGACCTCAACCCTTATATAGTTATATAACAGCAATTTTTTAAACAGATAAAAGATATAATAGCTACAGAGTGGCTGTAAAAACGATTTCATCATTTAATGATGTAATGAAACATGGCTAATTAGTAGTAGAAAAACATTGGGTTATATGAATTATGCTTCCGCAAACGTCGACTTAGAGTGTTGATGGGTTAAGTAACTATTCAAAACAGCTCATTATCGACGATGTTGAATGGGTCAGGTCGACCCGTTTTAAATTTTCTTGTCCAATTAAATCGACCCATTCAAACTTTTCAATCGCAACATTAGTGGCTCTCCCATCAACATCCTGCAAGCATATATCAAGTACCTGTTAATAAAGGGTTGAGATGACGTCAGACCATCCAAGCATATATCAACATCCTGTAAGCATATATCAAGTATTTGTCAAAAAGGGGTAAGAAGACGTTAAACCATCTAAGCGCAACATCAGTGGCTCTCCCATCACCATCCTACAAGCATATATCAAGTACTTGTTAAATATTTACAACCCGTAAGTCACAGCATCAACAGAGCAGAAGCATGTAACCAACCTGATGGACAACAAAACTTGCATTGATTCCAGCTCCATTTATCTCCTTTCTTTGAACATAAAGCCTTCTCACTGATGGGCCCATTTCTTTGGAACACACAACAACTACTGGCACTACGCTGAGGTTCTTGGGAAATCAGAGCCTACTGATTGCAAATGACCAAAAAGAAACCCATGGGAAAGTCCAAGGAGGCTGTTTGGCTTCATGTACGAGAATATTTTCTCATAATTATCAGCCTGTCATTAAAAAAGAGACATTGGTTATTGCTTTATTAAAAAAACTAAAATGACAAACTGAAATCTAGCATGATCGACTAACCTGAGTTGAATAATATATCAAGAGCAAAACCAAGTCACTTCCGGCAATTATATGGTAAATATCTCCAAGAGTGCTAGACTATTCGAGAAGCCAGCAGCACGAGCCTCATTAAAAGAGCTCGAACCCTTTCTTAAACCAATCTATTATATATATATATATATATATATATATATATATATATTCATCCTACTTACAAAAACCGAATGCATATTAGCAATCGTACATCTTCTTTCTAATGACGTCAATATATGACGTCAGAATTGAGACTTTTGCCCCATAAATTTCTCTTTCATAAAAAACACACATAAATACAAAACATTCAACCAGTGCATCCATATATTCCGGCCAGATCTCTAATCATAGAATATGATGACATCATTCTCAACGACGACGACGAAGAATAAGACGTTAACCTAATCAACGATTATGAAGAAGACAATTTCGGCGAAGTCACCGTCGCCGCCCGATAACTACAACAACAACCGTTACCGTTGACTCACGACGGTTATTTCAGAGGCTATGGATAGATGAAGATGAGATTGAGTTATTATAAGGTTGTTATGATTACATAACGACAAGTAGAATGATGACGTCGTCAAGTCGTCATCATAATGATACAACAGCGTTTTATGATGAGATTAAAAGGAAGCTGCAATTAGAATTTAATAAGAATAATACGTCGTTTGTTTTGAGAGCTTTTACCTCTTCATCTGTAAACCATGTTTAAAAGAAGAAGAAAGCGTTTAATTTCTTCGCCCCAAGAAGAAGGCGTTTATTTTTTGTTATCAAATCTTCTTTCTTTTCTTCTTTTCTTTTTCTTTTCACTAAGATTTTCGCTTATCAAGTAAGATTTTTTTTTCCTTTTCTTTTCACTAGTTTTTGTCTATCGAAACAGAAAACAAAGAATCGCTTAAAATACGCAAGATTAAAGACAATACATAATAGCTCAAAATATACCAATATCGACCGTTTTTTTTCTATAAACACTTTTGTCATACGTCGAATGGATCATTGGTTTCTTACGTTTGGTATTTTTACGCTTTCGAATCGCTTTTTACATTTTCGCTTTTTTACATCTTAGTCGTTTTCCGTCCGCTTTTACGTTTTCGTTTGCTTTTACGTTTTATTCGTATTTTTATGATTTTATCGGTTTTAACGTTTTCCACAATTTTTACATTTTCGCCCTTTCTTTACTTTTTTTATACGCCGTTAAATGCATTTTTTAACGTTGCGTCCGTTTTTTACATCGGAGTTCATTTTCACGCCGTCTGTTTTTACGTTTCGTTTTACGTTTCAGATGTTTACGTTTTCTTCCGTTTTACGCTTTAGTCCATTTTCACGTTTTGTCATTGTTTTACGCCGTCCGTTTTCATCTTTTTACGCTCGTCTTTTTGACCGTTTTTACGTTTTCATCTTTTTACGCTGATATTTTTTTACGTTTTCGTCTATATTTTTTACATTTTCTTTCGTTTTCTTTCGTTTTCTTACGTTATCTTAAGATAAAATAACGTACAAAAAACTTATAAAATTATATGAGAATGGTTGAAAACGTAAAATAAACAGATGAAATATAAAAAACGGACCAAAACGTAAAAAATAGACAAAAGCATAAAAGCGGATGAAAAGTAAAAACGGACGAAAACTTAAAAATGGACTAAAAAGTAAAAAAATGGCGAAAACGAAGAAAATTGACGAAACGTAAAAATGAAAGAAACGTAAAAAGGACTAAACCGACTAAAAACCGACGAAAGCATAACAAAACGGACGAAAACGTAAAAAAAAGAAAACGTAATAAAAGACATTTAAAACGAAAAAAAGATTTAAAACGTAAAAATATGATCGAAACGTAAAAATAGATGAAAACGTAAAAAAAAGGTGAAACGGACAAAACGTAAGAAAACGGGCGAAACGTAAAAAAAGGGACCTAAATGTAAAAAAAATGATGAATACGTAAAAACAGACGAAAACATAAAAAAACAGACGAAAACATAAAAAAAAACGGACAAAAACATAAAAACCGAACTTAAACGTAATAAAGCGGACGAAAACTTAAGAAAACAGACGAAATTGTAAGAAAACGGACGAAAACGTAGAAAAACAGACGAAAACGTAAAAAAATGGCGAAAACGTAAAAAAAGGGGCGAAAACGTAAAAGAACGGACGAAAACGTAAAAGACGGACGAAAACGTTAAAAGACGGACAAAACGTAAAAGATATGTAAGATATTGAGAAAGAGATGTAGGGGTTGTGAAAGAAGAGGTAAGAAGTGAAAAATAATGTTTGAAATTTAGAAGTGAAAAGAATCACTTATGTCTGCAAAAAAAACAAAAGAACATCCGCCTTCGCAAAAAAAGAAGTGAAAAGAGGAAAAATGTGCTTATTGGGAAAAAAAACAAACGACACATAAGTTAGTTGAGAAGTTGAGACGGTTGAAGAAAAAGTATAAAAATGATGTTATTAAGATTGCTTCTAGAAAGGAGTACCTCTTTAAGAGTCCGCATGATCAGGCCACTTTTGATATCGCATTGCCAAAGACAAACAAGCTGGTTTTTAGTTTCTAGTTTTCCAGTTTTTAATTTTGAGGATTCTACATCCATGATATTTTACAAAACAAATCAACATGTAAGTTGACAATATGTGATTGGTGTATTTTCATCACACTTTCTCTCTCTCTTTCATCACACCAATCACACGCCGACACATCCATTGTGTAGATTTGTTTTGAAACGATGTGGATGTAGCAATCCTCTTTAATTTTATCTGACTAATTATTAGCTTGTAATTTTTATAAAAAAAGTTATTCATTATACGCGGTGTTCAATAAAAGGTGTTGTTCATCAATAAGAAAAGTTGTTCATCACTGATCAATTCATCAGTTTTTTTCACAATGTTTATAATTTTTTTTTTTTTTTTTATGTTTTCATTAGTTACATCACAATTTCATCAGTTAGATCATATTGTTCATCGGTTTTATATAAAAATCACGTTGTTTATCAGTTTTCTAAAAAAATCACATTGTTCATAAGTTCATCAATTTTTTTAAAAATCATGTTGTTGATCAGTTTATCAACTTTTTAAAAAAATCATAATGTTCATCAATTCATCAGTTTTCTAAAAGAAAAATCATAATGTTTATCAGTTCTTTAGTTTTCTAAAAAAAAACCATAATGTTCATCGGTTCACCAATTCTCTAAAAAAATCCTAATGTTCATCAGTTTTTCAAAAAAATCATAATGTTCATCAGTTAGATCATAATGTTTATCATTTAAGAGTGAAAATAACAAAAAAAAATGATATAAAGAAATAAAATGGGACACTTGGCACCATGTGATGACTTTTTAGATTGTGTTCACTTTCTAGAAGATCACAACCTCATTTGTTTTATGTTTACAAAACGAGTATATATGTCTGTGCGTTGCTGCAGGATGTTTGTATACGTTTGTTTAGTCAGCGTAAAAAAAAGTCTGAAGTCAAAGCATTTGCCATGAATAACATTGTCATATAATATTAGAAATGTTTAATTGTTATATAGCATATCGCCTTTGGATAGGAAAACTGTTGGGTTCAGTAAATACCCAAACCCCTTAATCTTGGATTTGAATAGAAAATACCCTAAGTGTTTGGACCGTTAAACACTAACAGGTCACTGAGTGCATAGTCTCTCAGTGAGCCATCTTCAGGATACTCAGTAAAAGGCGAAGATGTAGTCTCTCCACTCAGTAAGGCGGAACTTAAGGGGTGAAGACTGAGTCAAGAAGAAGATGGTGGGTTCATTGAGTGATGACAATAACTCACTGAATCCTCAACTCCTCACCAACTACTAACATCAAGATAAACTTGACTAAAGACCAAGGCGGAGAAGATCAAGAATGGGCGGACAAAACGGTTATGCTTGAAGCGATAAAGATGGAGTGCTTATCTTCAAGAAGTCAACTTTCCCCGAAGGCTCAAGATCGAGATCGACAAGTAGAAAGTGGCTTTGTCCCTTACGGATATAGTTTTAGAACAGAGACAAAATACATCAAGATTTTGTCTTCTCAGAATCTGTCGCTTGTCACTTAGGATAGAGTTAAAACTCATACTTGTATAAATAGCATAAGAGATGGAGTGAAAGATTTAAGCTTGTGAATTGTAAAACACACACACACACAAGCCATCTTTCACTCCTCCAACACAACTCATCCACGAGATAGCTCGATGGTTCCATAGTAGTTGTGTTCATACTTAGCCTGAACTTAGTGAGGAGTACCAACCCTTTGTCATTTCAATCCCAAGTACTATTCCGCAAATACTTGGGTAATGTATTCTTTTGATTCATTTCTAATAAGAATATAAACATTGAAAATTTATTAGTGTGTTTTTACTTACATTACTTTCAGTCATTGATTCACTATTAGTTTATTTTTAAGTACTTAACTGTTTTTATACGATAGTGAATAGGGAACAACAAAAATAGACATTCATTTATTGCCAAACTTTAATATATTTAAAAGTTACAAATATATATAGCGTAACATTACAACCATAAGAATCCTAACATCTAAAAACACTTGGATTCAAAGTAATATATGCTTACAAACAACAATTCTATAATGAAAGCAAGGTCTATCATCGTGAAGTATGAATGTCTAGTTTGTCATTGTAGAAACACAGCCATAAATTTGAAAAAGTCTAGTACTTGGTCTTGAAGCTTTATTTGGCGATCAACCGCAATGAAATTTAGAGAAAATTAACAATAATTATTTAATCTAATATATCATTAAAGTATATAAAATGCAAATGCTATTACCTTTAATCGAACGCAATGAAAATCACATCTTCGTATATTTCGATAGATATTAAGACAGGCTCAAATAAGGTAGCAATTGTTAAAAAGTGGATTGTCCACCATGGTTGCAACCTTAAGAGGATGCCAAACCAAGATATAGGCAATCTTATGTATCAAACGACCTATTAGAATCATCACAGTTGCATATTTAAAGATAGGGTAGTGGCTGGAAATGTAATTGTTGTGGTTGCAACCCGAAGCAGGTTATTTCACCAACACATGTGCAACCTTACATTTATCTATACCCGTTAAACTCATCGCAGTGTAAATAAGAGACTGGAAATGCGTATATCTAAAACACCATCAGAAAGAAGTTCAGGTTGTGTCACATAATTGGGATACAGTCTTTTGGTGAGAGGGATTATTGTCATATGTAGAAAGATAAAAAAATTTACTGCGGTTTGTAGCTACACAGTCTTTATAAGAAGTTTAAGAGAAAGCATACCAGATGTTTTTAAAAGTCGTAAGCGCAAAGATTTTCCTTAGTGTCTGCAGACTTGAATGTAAATTCATCTATCAAAAATAGCAAGGCACACAGCAAACAGAAAAGTCATTTTTCACAAAAGACATGCTCAGATAGGGTAGCAGTTGGCAAAAAGTGGATTGCCCACCATGGCTACAACCTTAACAGGCTACCAAGCCAAGATATGGGAAATCTCATTTTTATAACTACCCTTCAGAATTCATCATAGCCTTGATGGTGTTGGTAAGCTTACACCCTGGAAAAGTAATATGGATTGGATCCAGATCATACATAAGGTGCTTCACGACCAGCGAACGTAGCCTGATCCGACACTGAAAGATCTATAGTAATCTTTGTGAGTGAAAGCACAGTATCATCTACTGGAATATATTATTTAACTGGGGTTACATTATCTTTACAGCAAACACAAAAGTCATTTTTGCATCTGCATTATAAAACTTATACATTTTCCAAAGTATTGTTCACATGAAACTTTAACATAGGTCTATTTAATGTATGCAAGGAACTTTTTGTGTCTCTTATTTCACAAAAGAAATGCTCGATAGTGTAGCAAGAGGGCAAAAGCGATTGACCAACATTGTATGCCTATATTAAGAAATAAAAATCGCGATGTAAGTTAAAGGAAAAATAGAAAACTATTGGATTACCAAGTGCATCGTACTCTTTATTTCTCAATATTGGCATATGATGTTAATATCAGCAAAAACTAGTCTGGATTTGTGCAATAAAGGAGTGCAGAAAGTTACATACAACGTATTCATATCAGTTTTAGGTACACTGGTTTTAGAAAGAAACAAATAAAACATGTTAGGTTCCTATTTATGTAACACAAGCATTCATATGAAGAAATAAGATAGAAAGTGATCGGTTGAACAAACCAAAACAATACGCGTAGGAATATAGAAAAGTTATGCGTGAATATTGAAATGAAATGAACAACCAACCTTCAAATGAAGGTTTACAAGGCTATTTATAGAAGAGGGAGCTAGGGCAACACTCCTAGTCCTTTCCTTTCCTTATTAGGCTTGGGCCAAGGCTTATGGGCCTTCTTCATAAGCCTTAGCGTAATAACAAACATAAAGGCCTAATTAAGCTAACTATTACATATTAATTACTAACACTTGTAATCTAGTTTAGGAGTGATTCCAACAATCTCCCCCTAAGTGTTGGTGATTAATGATATATGAGTGATAACGTTGTAGGTGTTGATGTAATAGTAGCTTTGACATCTTCTGACATTCTTCTTTCTTGTGAGAAGAAGTGTCTTGATTTCAACAATTTCCCCAGTGTAGGGATCTTGTTTACTTTGAAGTTTTTCAGCTTTGACGCCTTCATTATCTTTGTTCTTTGTGGTGGTAGTGATAGTATGTTGTGGTTCGCATCGTCCGCCCGTTGCTCCGGTGTCTCCACGCCTTTCTCCAACATGCTCACACGCCTTTAACGTTGGATTTCGTATTGATGTAGTTCTCTTAGTCTTTAAACTTTGTAGATTCTTTGGCTTTGATGAAGAATCATTCGACTTTGTGTTGTCTTTTGAGAGAACTTCAATTAGTGTTGATGTAGGTATGAACATGTGGAGAATCGCACGATCTTTTCCACCGCGATCATCCATAAGAAGAAAACATAAAACATGGGTTAGAAATAATCCATCACTTACAAGTTTGAACTTGAGTGCGTTAACAAACATAGTGTGAAAACATGACTCTAATTCTCACAAAGGTCGTTCTCGAATCAAGTCCCAAAAGTGAGATAACGCGATGTACGGAAGTACACCTGATTCGGATGAGTCGAGGTACACCAAGCATCACCCCATGATCAGAGACCGCTTGAGACACTAAGCGTAACCCACAAGGAGTTACCAAGTGACATGTTGTCGGGATGTTTGATGTTGACCCGGCGGGAGTTTCCATTCAATCACCGAGGATCACGGTTGTGAACCCTCATAAATGTTCTCGACAAATTGCTAAGATATGTGAAGGACTCGATAATGAATCACTTGCGTTCTTATTGTTGAACGACAAGCGATGAATTGTCAAGTGTTCCTAAGAGATCTTTGATGAATCTCGTGGCTCTAAACTCAATTATGCACTTTGGTTTTCCCGGCGGAGACTAGGAGAGGGTCTCCTTCTTCAATACCAAGAATCTCTAAGAGAAAGCCGATAGTTTACGTAGGGTTCCTGTGAGAATGAAACAAGCTTCATTGAGAGAAACTTGAGTGGCTAAGAAGGTTTAGTGCATGCGCCATCGGGTCCATGACGACTTTAATCTTCAATCCGGCCATCTAGTGACAACTAGTAGCATATGAATTGAACCTTGTGTCCGCCCTAAGTTGAATAACTGAAGGCTATTTCTTTTCACCTTTTTCTTTACTTTTCTTTTAATTCTTCAACTCCTTCTTTCTCCGATTCTCATTTTCTCCTTTTATAATCATACCTATGGACTTCTAAATTCTAACTATTAGTGGTGTCCTTGGTAGATCCTCAAACTCTGGCGGATCATAGGACAGTTATTCCTAACCTTAGTCACCTTATAACTCCATGACTAACCTATGTTGCCATAAAACCATTTTCATGAAAAATCTCTCAAAGTGGTTTTGATTAAGAACATTTTGTACCATCGAAGAGAGTTTTGTATTTTGAAATACTCCCCCACACGTGCTTAAGTGTTTTGACGAAATTTGCGGTGAGAGAAGAGCGACTTTGAATTGATTAACTCAAGATAGACAATTCCCCATGAGACACGGTTACGCTGCATAGTTAAAGAGTTACATTGTCGCTTTTAGGTGACAACTAGCTCTAATAACTATCTTGAAGGTGTGGACAAACCTCGAAGGTTGTCAAACCCACAAAGTTCATGTCTACCAAGAGTTTCTCGAATGGTACATTCTACTAGGACAAGTCCTTTGCGAGACACGCTTACATCACTAGCGAACTAGCTTGAAATTATTACCCGTCCCGGACAAGTCTTTTCGAGTTACTAACATTTAAGATCTCGTCAATTCATTGGTTAAGTCTTGTTAGCACAATAATTCATTAGCAATTCACAACATATTTCTTATCACATAATTTTTCTCCCCCTAAAAAATGGCCTATAAATGTTATTTTTGACGAAATTTTGATATTGAATATGACCATTTCGAGTTTTGTGGGAAGATTTCCACGAAGAACAATTTGTGAACAAAGTTTTAAGCAAATACTCCCCCTCAACAAGTGATATTAACTTTTGAGGTTTTGAAAATCATAAGGGGAAGTACTTGTCCTTTTGAGCAAAACTTTGAAAATGAAAGTTTTGATTAGTTTTACTCAAAAGTAAGAAGCTTTCGCTCCTTTTATAAGGATTGTGGCACTGAAGCGTACCACAGGGTCCTTTCATTACAAGTACGGGTTGTACACTATTATGTATGCACAAGCCATATAGGGAAAAGATGTAATAAGTATGAAACAAATTAACCTCTCCCCAATTGACGACGTTTCTATATCAGCTCCCCCTCAAACTGACAACCGTTTTTAGCAGATTCGAAACTTTGATGTAGTAGACATTTCTTCTAACTTTTGAAGTTTTCAGTATGCAGCGGAATTTGTAGAATAGCAGAAAACCACACAAGGTAAATCTGACTAATTGCGGAAAATCCGCTCGAGGTAACATGCCGTAAATCAACAAGATCTTCTCACGTATAGACGATCACACCAAACAAACCACGAAAGACTTAACCGAAACGACTTTCCTCCTCGAATGTTGTGGTGTTTCAAATACTAATCATTGTGAATATGCAATAACTCGATACCAAGACCGTGTGTGAGGCATCATAACATCATATTTGGGTAACTTCACACAAGATCACCCGTGAAATCGAGACGATAACACCAAAGTGAGACGTTTGAGCGACGGATCGTCTTATTTCTTCCTACAATTGAAGAAATTCAAGAAGGCATTGGGTTTTCGCAGAAGCATGTGGAAAAACAAGGAAGCAATGACCACCTACACTCTCTCCCCTCGATGTTTTCAATGAATCGAATCATACACCACGATGTTGATGATGAATTGAAGACGATGAAACCATGTATAAGGAGACAATAAACTACGTATGTTCAATTAATCGAACAAGTGTGAAGTACCATAAATATCTCGTGAGAATCAAGCGCTAACAAAACCGCTTTTTAATCATTTTGTTGATCATCGGCTCGTGTCATTGTGTTGTTTTAGAAGCAGTTTGATCTTACATTATCGGAGATTCGATTGAGGTGCGGCTACAACAACGGTTGTTGTTGTAGATTCAGGATGTATCAAGAATTAGAATATGATCATGTTGTGCAGCGGAAACATTTGATACATCTGAAGTACAGCTTTCTAAAGAATCTTCAAACATTTGAGCAAACAAACTTTCCATTCTTGATGATTAAGTACAATGATTGTGCAGCTGATGGATCATTATATATTAGACGGTGAGAAACGGGTCTTAAGAAGTTGTACTTAGAAACCATTGTTGTTGTACCTGTAAAGAAAATAGGAGGGGGCAAGATAGAAAAGACATGGATCCCCAAGTGTAACTGGGTTCCAGATGTTAGAAGCATAAAGATGTAGTGTCAATAATCTTCTTGACACCTGAACATGCTATTTTGATGATTTCCTTTCCTACCTCAGGGATGGATGTTGTGGGTATCACCCTTGTATTGGTGCAACTACTTAGTGTCTTACCTGTAGGAATCCACCTAAGACCAACAGTTTTGAAAACTATACCCGTTGGTATCCATCTAAGGTTAGATCTAGGGGATGTTGAAACTTCTTTTGGGAAGAGTCTGCGTCCTATATTGATTCACCTATTAGGTTTCTGAAATTTTACTTTTAGATCAACGGGTTTATTTCTAACTGTTTGTTGAGTATTCTTAGGTTTTGGTTTGCTACTACAAGCAATGTTCAGTAATACACTAGAAGGTGATACACTAGGTCATGAACCTAATATTCCATCCTTTTGGAGTAGTGCCCTTTTCCTAGCCTTTTCTAGATCATAGTTCTTGTGCAAGTCATTTATATCATATGAATATTGAATTTTGATGCTCGGTTTAGACATTGTTTTCGAACTAATCCTAGGCGGCGGTGCGACCACTTGATGAGGTTTCGCGAAAAATGTATAATGTAAATGTAAGCATTTTTCTTAGGCTAGGAATGTGGAGTGGTGGTTTTGTCAAATGATTATTCTCAACAACTGGGAGGCAAACCGTGGTTTTGAAGATTTTGAACGTTCATATTTAAAAGCAGTTGGTTGTCTAACTACTGATTGGTTTCTGATTGGTTGTAGAGATGATTTCCCCAAGATTGTTGGTTTTACAAAATTAGTATCCACACTCTTGTCAGTTAATCTTCTCAGTTTGTTTTGTAAAGCAACATGTGCAAGCACCTTTGCTTGAATTTGAGCCTTTAAATGCTCATTTTCTTTTACTAATGTATCCACACGATTGCTTTGTTCATTCAAAGATTTACTGTTTGGCTCTGAGTTTAAAATTTTGTTTTGCATTTTAAGTTCAAGAGAGATGCAATGAGCCTCAAGTTTTGAAAAATCTTTTGAAACCGAGCAATGGTCTTTTGAGAAGAAGGTTTTGATTCAAGAGTTTGATTTGAAGTATCAGTTGAATTGTTTGCAAGTAAGGGCTCGACATGAGATAGTTGTTCGGACATTGTGCAACACACCGGTCAACCTCTCCTTCACATGAATTCAAAGTTGTTCAAGATATTGTGTCGCATTTGTAGTCAGAATATGATCAACAGTAGATAGTACCTCAACCATTTGTTCTTTGTCAAAGTTCGGCTCTGTGTCATAGATGGGTAAGATATCTTCCTCAACCATTTGTTCTTCGTCAAAGTTGGGCTCGGTGTCATAGTTAAGAATGATATCTTCTCCAGATCTGCTACTGTCATCCTGCTTATCCAATGCTACAACCTCATTGTCCGCATTACCGACAGATGTAGTAATCACAACATTCTCAACACCCCGTTGAGCATTCCTTCCATGTACATCAACTCTTTCACCTTGCACGATTGCAGGATTTCAGGAATTTGATGATGTCTGACGCTTGGAATTGTTAATTCTTGAGTTCAACATCTTAGTCAGAACCATCCATCCTTCGTTCAAGTCCTCAAATGCCTTTGCATCTTCAGAATCCATTGAGTAATACACTTTCTCTCCCCTGCAGAAGAATCAAAGAGAAAAGAAAGGTGCGAAGTCGATATAGCACACAGAAGGTCGATATAGTGAATTTCAATTTTCCCTCCAAAAATAATTTTGAAAAATTTTCGCTCCCAAAATTTGAAATTCACTATAAAAATCAATTCTAAGGTTGTAGGAAAATTTTGAATTTTGACAATTTTGACGCAAAATTTGACCGAAAAAATTCGAATTTGGGCCCAAAAATTTGAATTTTTGACTAAAATTTGAATCTCGCGTAAAAATTGAACGTTTAGTCTCCCCTAGAAATTAAATTTTACTCAAATTTTCCCGCCATTTTTTTTTAATACTTGTGTTGTTGATGGATCTTTGTAGTCGAATGAAACTAGATATTTGTTGATGATGTACACTTAGGCATAGAAACCAGCTTACGCGTAGAAAGAAACTTACGCGTAGAAACCAGCTTATGCGTAGAAACCAGCTTAGGCGTAAACCAAAGGCTTAATAGTAAGAACCTTATGCGTAATATTTCCTTAGGCGTAAGGCAAGCTTATGCGTAGAAAATGCTTATGCGTAAGATGTTTACTCGTAAGCTTTTATGCTTAGGCGTAAAACTAGGGTTTTACCCAAAATCCTTTACACTTATACCGTGTAAAAGATATCCAAAGTCAAGTGTTTTCGTGCTTATCCAAGCAAAAACACCGAGTAAACCAATAGCATCAAGATCAAACGTTGAGGAGCTTACGACAGACTTGGAATGCTTACGAGTAAAACTAGGGTTTGCTACAGTAGAAAGTACCAACATTAGCCAAAACCGATTTTATGCCCAAAAGTGTTTAGAAACACGATTTTTATAATGAAATAGCTTCAATATCACCAAAATAACAAAAAAGTATGAAACTTGATGATCCAAAACTCGTTTTCACCTTACGCGTAGAAAGTAGTATACGAATGAAATCAAGCTTAAAAACAATGCTACACAAGTAAAGTTTCAAACTTTATGCTAAAAACTTAAACTTTAACACTAAATAAAGCTTAAAGTACAAGAATCTTGAGTTTTTAAGTGAAAAAATCAAAGTTTGATGCGTGAGAAGGGTTAAAAACGTGAAACCTTACGTGTAAACTTTAAAAACTTCAAAAACAAGAAAGTTTCTCCCAACTAAATGGCGAATGATACCACTGTTAGGTTCCTATTTATGTAACACAAGCATTCATATGAAGAAATAAGATAGAAAGTGGTCGGTTGAACAAACCAAAACAATACGCGTAGGAATATAGAAAAGTTATGCGTGAATATTGAAATGAAATGAACAACCAACCTTCAAATTAAGGTTTACAAGGCTATTTATAGGAGAGGAGCTAGGCAACACTCCTAGTCACTTCCTTTCCTTATTACGCTTGGGCAAAGGCTTATGGGCCTTCTTCATAAGCCTTAGCATAATGATGAGTGTCTAAATACTCATCATTTTATACTGCTCAGATCGCAAAATCATCCGAAAACACTCAAAATGCATCAAATTGATGAAAATATCACAAATCGTTGTTTTATGTGTTTTAAATGCAAAAGATCAAAATCGATGAAAATGATTCAAGTTTGCAAAATTGGCGCTTTAGTCCACCAAGTTTTAAAGTTGTCAAATCTAGTCCCGGAATTCAAAAATGTGAAGTTTTGTCATTCAAGGTCCCTGAAATATTCTAAGTTGTTAAAATGGTCCTTGAATGATTCTTTGGTCAAATGGCAAGAAAGGTCCCTAAACTTTGAAAATTGCAAAATAGTCCTCGATTTCTAAAATGGAATTTTATGCGAAAGTTATCCTTGTACTATCAAAGTTTGTCAAGTTTGGTCCTTATGATAAGTTTGGAAAAGTGTTATGATCAGTCCTTGAAGTTTGGTCGAATTACATTTTTGGTCCTTGTGTACTAAGCTTAACCAAACCGGACCCTTGTTATTTATCTCAACCCAAAACAAACATAAGCCCAATCCAATATTTAGCCCAAACCCAACTTGGACTTGAACCTTGACCCCATGACCCTTGAGCCCCAGGTCAGAATGCATTTTGGCCCCTGCCACAACCAATTTTGGACTCCCCCGTTTATTATTACTCCGGTCAACGAAAGTCAAACAAACTAAAAAACCGCCAGGCACTGTTCATCTCCCACACAAACACTGATATCCAAAACCAGTCATGGTTTTCCCACTTTTTCTCCAACCCCCTTACCTTGTCCCTCCACCTCCACCGACACCCAAATACTCTTAATTGATTGAAACCAAATCATTAATGATCAAAACTCGCTTTGAAGAATTTGGCGCCAAAAGTAGATTTGAAGGTGGGATCACTTTGACTCATTCAATGGTCTAGATTATTGATGGGATATGTTCGTAATCAAGTGGGAAACCTCGAGTCAATAAAAGCGTAGGAGAGGCAAAGAAGAAGTACCTTGGCTAGCCTTGGTCACGTAGTGTAACAATTTAAATGCTTTCTTTAAATTCAATGTCTTTTAATGTTTTAATGTTGTAATTTTCCTTTAAGTAGTGTAATAAACCTTTAATTTCAGTTTAATTTCAAGTAATCTTTCGCTTCAACTTTTGCTTGATTACCTTTAAATCTCAAATCATTTTAATTTTGTTAAGTAGTTGTTCGATGGACTCTATAAGCCACATAAGCTCTTGACAAAGCTCATGAAGCTTTTAGATTCATTAAATCATTATAGTCTTTAAATTTGAAAAGTACTAAAAATCAAGATAAGTCAATGAAAGTCAACTGTGGTAATATAAGCAGTTCTGGGGATGATTAGAAGCTAAGCTGGATGGTTTTTCTGGTTTCTAGCTTATTGACACTAAGCTAGGAGTAGTTTCTTAACCTTGGTACTCAGTTTCACCTTGATCACTTGTGAGTTCCATTTTTACTATTTTTTTACCATGTACTGTTTCTTTACTTTTCATGCTTTGATTTTTAAGTTTTCATGTTCCTTTGTGATTGTTTAGTGTTATTATAGCTTAATATAAGCAGTTTGTTCATTAAGTTTCACTTGTGCCTAGAATTGAAATAACTCAGTTGAAATTGCAAATCTGACAAGTTTGTGTTTCTTGCTTGAGTTCTTGAAGTTTTATGCTCAATTGATCTACTTATGTCATAATTAAATGTTTGGAATAAGGTTTATGTTCGATTCATTGAAACCTTTGATGTTCATGTGACAAGTGAAAATCATAGGATTGTTTGATTTCTTGATAAAAAGAATGCCGGTGTATTTCATTGTTGTTTGTCATTGTTATATGTCACTTAAGTTCCTAGTAGCTCACCAAGTCATTAAATATAGTCTTTGTTTGATAAAAGTCAAAATTCTAAATCCTATGCCTTAAAAGTTCACTGTTGGGATTTTGAGTTGCCAAATTCATATTATTAGCTTAAAAGTTGTTAGTCTAGCTCTAGATCATCTTATTATAGCTTAATACATCATAGTTAATCAGTAGTTTAAGTTTTAAATTCATTTTGGTCAACTTATTTGTTTTTCATTAAAAGTCAAATTTCAGCTTGGTCGTTTTTGAATAAAACTTAGAATTTTATATAGAACTTAATTTTGAATTTCTTGCTTTGTGCTTTTAGGAGTATAAAATATAGTGCTTCTTCTTAATTAGAAAATAATAGCTTACTTTTAATCGCCTTTTAAAGTGCTTATTTTTTGCTCTCTTTTAGTCCTTGTCTGTAAACATGCCCACGTACGACTTTTATGTCATTAAGTTTATAAGCTTGCAAAAGCTTGTGGATTTGACCCTAGCTTATGCACTTTATCGCTTTGTGTAGCCCTTGTGGTCTTTTCATTATTTGTATGCTTGTCTTTACATTTTCAAATTATCTAGATAGCTTAATCACCTAATCTTTTTGTCCCACCAAGCTCACTTCATCAAGCAAACAAAGGAAGTTGAGTAGTTTTCCATAGCTAATGAAAAGTTCCCCACTAAGCTTGAGCTTGTGATTTTAGTTTCATGTTATGCTAACTAGTCATACTCAATGTCCCGTTGTTGGTTGAGCTCTCATGAGCTTATTTGATAAGTATATAGGAGTTGTTGTTTGCCCACTCACAACAGTTCAATTCTATTGAGCTTACACCATTTCCTTCAGCTCCTAAAAAGCTTATTAGTAATCTAGAGCTTGTGTGTTTTAGTTTTATGTTAAGCTCATCCACCAAACTCTAAGTTCCAGTGCTTAATCTCCAAGTTGCAGCTTATTAAGTAGGGCTGCAACTAGCTTTTTATTTGTCCCATAATTGAGTATGCTAAGAACTCGCTTATTCATAGCTACTTCATAAGCTCTTTATAAGCTCATCCGTGATCCCCACAGGGAGAGCTTTGGCATTTTAGAGAGCTATCCAACTCGACTTGCTACTCCAATTCCTATTATGCCATTTTAAGCCTATACTTTTAGCTTAATTTGTCATTCAAAAGGTATGCAAGTCTGTTTGGTACCGTGGTAATATGGATTTGCTTATTAGCTTATTACAAGCTTGTTTGTTGAATCCAAGGCACCAACTTGTTTATACTTGTCCATATTATTGTATACATACTATTTCTTTGTTATTTTCGATTGTGGAGCTTATTACGGGCTTTAGAGGCCTCATTCCATCCAAGTTAAGCCAAAAGCTTAACTGCTAAACCATAAGCTCACTCTATTTCTGTCCAATTTTCTTGTTTATAATGATCCATTGGACTTGTATATATCTTATTTTACCTTTTGTTTCCTTTGTATAGCTTATTTCAAGCTTATTTATAGCTTGAGCTCCAACAGTCAAGCCAAAAGCTTAACTGTTGGACTCATAAGCTCATAATTTGCTTATTTCTAAGTTTGTAGCTTTTTGTCTTCATATAACATGTATAATGTCAGTATATATTTAGTTCCAGAAAAGAAAAAACCAAAAAGAATCATTTTAAAGCTAAGTGATAGCTTTTCCTTGGAAGCTAATTTGCTTATTAGCTTATTTTCATTATAAACATATAGTTTTTAAATTTTTCCTAGCTTCTTTTATTTATTTTAGAATTTTGTAAAAAGTTTCAGATTTTTCTTCCTTCATTTATTATTTTTAATAAATAATAATAGTTTTTAGTAATTAATAATAGTAAATAATTAATAATAAATAGAATAATTATGTATAAAATACATTTTCAATTTTAAAATTCATTTTATTATATTTTAGATTTTTCAGATTCTTTATTTTATTTATTTAAGTTAATTTTAGATTTTCTTATTATTTAATTCATTATAAAATACATTTAAATTATTTTTAATTTATATTAATTAATTTAATAGTGTAAAAATTTATTTTAATTTTCTAATAATTTTCTTATCTTTTTAGAATTCTAAAATATAATTTTCACATTTGTGGGAGTTATATTGGACTGAATTCACGTTTTTATTTTGTACGTTTACATAAAATTTAGTAAACGTAAGTTTTTAGATTTTAATCGTTAAACAATTGTAAATATAGAATTAAAATGACTTCAAAATTTTTATAGGTTTTAATTTCTTTAGTATAATCATTTATTTTCCTTTCCTGCTTTTATTTTGTTTCATTTATGTAATTATTACATACATGTATTTCATTTCGCATTTTTAGTTTTCTTAACTTTTATATAACTTGTATATTATAGTTAAATATTTAAATTATATTTAATTTGCATTTAAGTCGCTAAGACATGCAAATCCCACCGTAGTTATAATTGTTTTTTTATACGCTTACGCTTTAGTTAAACGATGTTTGTATATCTTTTACATTTTAGGTTTCGATTGCACGCTTTTAACGACATAGTCGTGATGAGCTATCACTATTCACATTCCTAGTGTTAGTCAATCGATTCCTGCTTTTGTACATTCTATATCATTTCAAAGACACACACGATCGTTGTATTAGATTTACACACCTCGTTGGGACATAACGACCCGAGAAACACTATACCCTCCGATCTTCATTGCATTTGTGTTTTAAGCGCTTTAAGTTTCTTACGGCCTACCATTCACAAGTGGCGGCTTGTGTGAGGTAGCTTGACGGTTTAGCACAGATCAAAGTGGCCGCTTCACTAAGCGTCCACCTCCATTTATCCCTACAATTAGAATTGACAACAACATTTTGCACAATACCTAAAAGCTCCTCAAACTCTCTACTTACTCTACCCCTAATGCTTCTAACCCAATCCCAATTCCAACACCACACATCGTTAACCCACGACCCTTTATCCCACACACAACCCTCCTTCCTCCTTTCTAAATGATACAATCTAGGAAATCTATCACAAAGTCTCCTATTATCAATCCACCTATCTAGCTAAAATCTTATGTCTCTCCCGTCCCCCAACACCCCGATAAACGATGAAGTAAACTCCACCCCTAAACCATCCATCTCCTCACCAATCCGAACAATATCATTCCAAACACCACCACCCGACCCCCGCCACCCAATTCCTTACCCTCACCTAAACCCCCACTATTCCCGTGAATGCTTTCGACCACCCTAACCCACAAACTCCCGCCTTCTCTCCTAAACCTCCACCACCACTTTCCTAATAATGCCAAGATTTTTGCCCTTAGAGACCCAATATTAAGACCCCCCAACCCCATATGATGCAAGAACCGAATCCCATTTAACCCACAAAATTTTTTACCCTCCCGACCCTTCCCAAAAGAAATTTTTCCTAATACTCTCAAGATTCTTTAACACACTCAAAGGCACGCGAAACATCGAGAAATAATACAATGGCAAGCTACCAAGAACCGATTTAACCAATGTGAGACGACCCCAAAGACATCGATTAGCTTTCCAACCGCTAATTTATTTTTGAATTTCTCCACCACGGAACCCCAAGCATTGTTTATCTTTATCTTATTTTGTTTTTCTTTTCTTTTATTTATTTATTTTTATTTTTATCATATACATATGTCATATATACATATACATATTTATATATAAGTGAACAAACACTATAATTTTTATTGAAAATAAATATTTAGAAATACAATATAAAGAATGTTACATAATTACTTTGTTAGGTCAATATTTTTTAGAATACGATAATAATATTCGCGAAACACATTTTGACGACTAACATATATCTCCTCCCATCTAGATACATTTTCACTTTTATATGTAATACGGTAATGGGCAACCTTCGCATAGTGTCGCTTTAATATAATAGTTACCGCTTTAATATAATTATTTATTTAAATTAGTGTGATTTTTTATGCAAGTTTCAACAACGAAAAAAAAGACAAAAATACGTGAAAATGGAACAAAAATAAAGTTTGTCTAAAGTATTAACATGTCCATATATAGAAAAATAATTAAACGCTCACGAATGGTGTAATCTTTCTCGGTTAACATTAGCGTTTTAAAATATTAATTTTTAATTTAAGAAAGTGAAAGTGTGTTTGTTATGTAATACTAGCAAGATCGATCTAGCGGCAACGATGTCTAGTTTTCCGTGAAATTATCGCGACTAATTATTTTCTTTACGATCAACAAAAATATGTACTTACCCGCTTATAAAAACTCAGATTAGATTAAGATTATGCTAAACTTATAAAAGTACATATAAAGTCATCTCGTGTATTGTAAGTTTCATAAGTCATCAGGTTGTGTCGCTAATTATACTAATCAACTTGTCAAATATAACTTTTCAACGTTTTCTTAATTTATGCATAGCTTGGCTTACAATTACTACATTCAACATTGATTGCTTGACTTTTTTTAAACATTAAACATTCAACAATTCATTTTACCATTTAACCTTGATTTTTAACTTTCAATTTTTACTTTTACTTTTACCATTTAACCTTGATTTTATATTTTACATAGTTTTTCAATTAAAATATTAAAAAAAAAAATCTTATATATTATGTCATCATGTCATGCATGTTGAAACAATTAGCAGTATTATATATGAAATCATACGTTAATACATAAAGTTAAGTATATATTTTGTGGTTTGTATTTTTTTTTTAACTTTACAGTTACTTATCACATGTATGATTAAATTAATAACATTTTTAGTAGTGCCTTTATGTAAATTGAATACAAAGGTCTCACTTTATTAATGATTTGTTGCAAATTTCAAGCAAAGAAGTAGCACAATTATCAAAGTTTAAATTCTTTTAGTGTATTTAGTAGTACTTTTTAATTTTAAGATCACTTGATTCATACATATTTTTAACTTATGTTTATTTGATTCATACACATTTTTGACTTGGATCATACACATTTATAAGTTTAATGATTGTATTTTATTGTTTAATTTATTTTTATTATTAAATAAACCATCATTAAGATTACCTCCTCTTTCTTTTTTATAT
Organism: Chrysanthemum lavandulifolium; assembly: GCA_022545495.1. Lineage (NCBI taxonomy): Eukaryota > Viridiplantae > Streptophyta > Magnoliopsida > Asterales > Asteraceae > Chrysanthemum > Chrysanthemum lavandulifolium. Next base: position 111,639,036 of record CM040243.1, on the reverse strand, counting down.
TAATAAATAAATTATTTTATTATTATTGTGGCTTTTTTTATCATTTATTTTTCTACAAGTAATTGATAAGTAATAATTGACTAATTATACCTTTTTTATTTTATAAAAATATACTACATTTTTTTTTATAAAAATATATTATAGTAATAAAAATATAACAAATATTACAAGTATCATTATTTACAATTAAATGAGAATTACGAGCAGACGATTAACTTAATGTCTTTTTTTTTAATGTCTTTCTTTTAGAGGCGAGTTCTTTTGAGGACAAAAGAAAACAAATATACTGAGGGACGAATTTAGTCTATCCATTTCATTTGATTAAAAATACAAGATTTAAGATTCAAAAAAGAGTAAATTGCATAAATGGTCCTTGTGGTTTGCTCAAATTGCAGATTTCGTCCCTGAGTTTTCAAAAGTGCAGGCGGCCTCCCTGTGGGGAAAAGTTCAGTTCATTTTCGTCCCTGGTCAAAGTTCAACGACTAAAATACCCTTATGTTTTCTTTTTCCAATCAAATATTCAGGGACGAATCTGCAATTTGAGCAAACCACATGGACCATTTATGCAATTTACTCATTTTATTCATTTTGATTTTAAAACTGAATTATTATTTATTTCTTTAAAAGAGATTCATCCATCTTCATCCTTTACCCAGATTCTTCAAAACATTGTTTCTTTCCTTTTTCTTGAATTATATAAACACACCATTAACGAGCACATTTAACTTTCAAACACGCACTAAAATCATCAAAACCATAATCATTCTTCTAAAATAAAATCATAAGTCAACAAAATTAAAACATAAATATTGATAAAGAAAACTAGAGCATCATCCATCTTCATTTACAACTTAACCTTCAATCAACAAGTTCTTGAATTTTTCACACTACATTTAATCTTTCATACTTATAAATGAAAACTCAGGTTTTTTTTAACCCCATTCTATTTCACTCCACCTTTCTTCTTTCCCACCACACACAAAATACACACACCTCGACAAACACACATATCACTATGTCAATGATCAGTACCATTATAGATATGACTGGTGTCGTCGCTTCACGTTCACTTGCGCCGTACTGGGTCTCACCTAATCTTGTATTTGTTCGACTATAGTCATGAGGGTGATGGTAGGTGGAAGCTATAATATGAGATGAGGAAGGACGAAAAGGAAGGGGAGAGAAAAAAAAAGTTTTTGAGAATTGCAAATGTGCAGATCTGCTAGAGGATGTTTTGCATTTTTTTATGTTTGTTTAAAGAATCAAAAGAAAGTCAAAATGTGTATTGTGTGAAACTGGGTTTAGAAACCTGAGTTTGGTTTTCAAAGTTTCATTTTAACTAAAGAGTAAATTGCATAAATGGTCCCTGTGGTTTGCTCAAATTGCAGATTCGTCCCTGAATATTTGATTGGAAAAAGAAAACATAAGGGTATTTTAGTCATTGAACTTTGACCAGGTACGAAAATGAACTCAACTTTTCCCCACAGGGAGGCCGCCTGCACTTTCGAAAACTCAGGAACGAAATTTGCAATTTAAGCAAACCACAGGGACCATTTATGCAATTTACTCTTAAAAAAATATTGAGGGACCAAAAGTGTAAATTCATTCAAAACTCACCACAGCCACTCCCTCGTTCTTTGTAGAGGTGTCAAATCTTGCCTAGGCCTTTTTTTGCATTTTTATAATTTTTTTTTCCGATTTCATACGTTTTCATTTGTTTTTATACGTTTTCGTTTGTTTTCACACGTCTTCGTCCATTTTCAGACATTTTTATATGTCTTCGTCCGTTTATACGTTTTCGGCCGTTTTCAGACAAGGAAATAGTTTGAACAAATTAAATCTTAGATTAATTTCCACAATATAATTAAACTAAATAGATGGTGAAAATTAGTCACTCAGTATGCAATAAAAACTTAAAGCATGCTTGGTAGGGAGTTATAAGGGGTAAGTAATGAGAAAGATAATGAAAAAAGATGCTTGATAAAGTATAATGCAGTGACCCATTACCAATATTGGGTAATGAGCCGTTACCAATAAATTGGATGGAATATTTTTCTTTACCTTTCCCCACCATTAAGATTGTCTTTCCTTTTCTTTTTCTTGGTTGAACCAAGACACCCTTAATTCCTATATGATTTAAAATAGAAAATAAAAGTAACTCGGTACATTAATAAAAAGGAGGTGATTTCAGACTCGTATAACGATCGAGACACTCAAATTTTGAAGTGTTTGACATTTATACCTTTACTGCGATAAACATAACTATAAATAATGTGAGGATATAAATGTCCAAACACTCAAAATTTGAGTGTCCTAATTATTTATGACCCCTGATAAAAGTAGCTGATCCACTAATATCAATTGTATGTCGCCAACTATCACCTTAAACTAAAGCGCAAGTTACACAAATAGTCCCTTGGCCATGTCTGAATATTCAGGTTTCAACATTTTCGTTTTTGCATATTACTCCGTAACAATGTTTCTCTAAAAGGAGTCAAAGTTAATGTATATGGAGTTTTAGAATTTTGTCCAGCTTGATTAAGATAGTTTTTGTTGGTTAACCAGGTAAATTAACTAAGTTGATTGCGCATAATATGGCCGGTTAATTAAATATCACGTGTGCCCATTAAAATTTCGTTAATAATATACAAGAGCTGATTTTGCATTATACGCTTTGTTCAGTGCATTCCTGCGATATTCAAGGTTTTTGGTAGCAATGGAGATGAGCAAGCTATCGCAGAAGCTTGTGAGCAACTGCAGATACTAGAAAATGAACTCAAAGTCAAGGGTACAAAGTTCTTTGGAGGTGAAAACATTAACATTGTTGACATTGCTGCTGACTTCATTGCTTATTGGCTTGGAATTATCGAAGAAGCTACAGAAATAAAGTTTTTCACGAAAGAAAAGTTTCCAAAAATACACGAATGGGCTGATAACTTCATCAACTCTCCAGCGGTCAAAGAAATCTTGCCTCCAAGAGAACACCTACTTGCATTTTTCAGGAAGCGGTTTGGTAAGGCATAAGTAAGTAGCTCCCCTGTTGAGTACTTGCACAAGTAGTTGAGTACTTGTGAGGTTGATGTTTTTATGTATGGCATCCATCGATGCATAAATAAGTAGCTCGTTCTGCTTTAAATAAAGTTAATGTTCCAATAAGCAGTCGTAGCGTGCCGATCTCATCTTGTAATGATATTATGTAATCGATCTTGTTTGGTTTTGAGTAAATTGTATGAGATATTGAGGATTCTCTTTGGTTACTCGTATTATATAAACCCATGTTCCCGAGATATTGCAAATGCGCTCCCCTGTTGGCTAAGATTACAGGGATTCCTTATGAATCCATTTGCATGTATTGTATATGTATATCGTGTATGTGTGCATATCCACCACTAGGTATGTGACCATATAATGATATATTTCGTATATTCTGCACACACACTCACAAAATCAAAGATGTTACATGGACTTAATAGCTAGGTGCACAGCCAAGTGCTTTCGACAAAACTTTGAAATATTATGGCAATTGCATATTTTCTTTTCAAAATATGTTGGGAAAAATTTGGGTCAAGTCTATGAATTAGAAGCTTAACTTTTCGCGTTATACTGTTATTAGAAACTCAGAGAAAATATTTTCATCCATCATTATAACTTGTTTTGTGCATTTATTACCATTTTCTTTACCGTTATCGGCTAAACATGTAAATTTTGCTTATTTGGTATTTTTATACTTCAAATGCTTATGTGTATTTCTTAAGTGGAATTTATATTTATACTTATAATTTTACAAAGAAATCACTAGATATTTGATAAATAAAGTTGTTATATAAAACCGTAAATATCAAAAGTACATGGTAATTATCATTATTCGCCATATAGTTCGAGGGATAAATTCCATTTCTTTTAACTAAACGACATAGTGATTTTTTTTTTATTAATAAAAAACATGCATTTAATAAACATTAATTAAGTTTATAATTTATTATAATATTTTTTTGACGTAAAACATAATAATATATAAATTTAAGAGCAGGCCCGGTTTTGGACCTGTGAAGGCTGGGCCGGCGCACAAGGCCCAAAAGTTTAGAGGGGCACCATTTTTACAAAAAGTCCACTGTGTATTATAGTTTATATAAGTCCTTTTAAAGGCCGAGTAAGCTGAGATTCAAAATTACGCTAATTAAATCTAGACTAAAATACACCGTTGGTCCCTAAACTTAAGATTTGCAGATCGATGGGACTAAACTCGCCTCTTTTCATCGCTTCTGGGTCCCTATTTCAAGGTTTTCACTCGCACAAGTCCTTTGACCAAGTCAACATCCGATTTTTGTTTTGTAGTCGAATGTATTTTAGTCCATACACATTTATACTTTTATAACACATTTATATTTTACCCCTTCATCTTTCATCCTCTTCATCATCTACCCAACATCATCCCGGTCATCATCTCCCAACATAATCATCATCTCCCCGCGGTTCATTGTTGCAATATAGTTCATCACAATGCTTCATTCCTGTGAATGAAAAAATAAAAATTACTTGCCATGTCATTTAGATTTATGATCTGCCGCCATAAAAGCTACAAATTGCTCCAAGGCTTGCACATGTCTACCACACTGCTTGCTTTAATTATTTCGTGTTTATAATGCATTTACATATTATGCTTGCTTGTATGTGCAACTGTCAAGATTTGACTATTACTAGCACGCATCGCTCCTTCGTAATTTAAAGCTATGTACTTGGCAAAAAGGTGCAACCACGCAGCTTGACTACTTTAGTTTAATCATGCAAAATTGACTTTGCAAATGTTTAGTGATCGAATCTGAAACACTATATCCCATTGAAAAGTTTACAATATCAATCATTTCGTATTGCTTCTTTAATTTTAGAAGTAGGTTGACCATAATTTGAGGAAAACAGATCCTCGCAAACCGCTTCTTCCTCATCAATCTCTTCGTCATTTTCGACTTGAACATCACTCATTTGATCTTCACCGCTATCAACTTGATTATTATCCTTACGGATCGCAAATGATATTGATCGTACAATAACAATGTTTCGCCCAGCACGTAAGGGACCTTGAAATGTATATCGACCGCACCTATCTCGCAAGAAAACGATAACGTTAATATTGTCACAATATTTCTAAAGGAGTGTTTGGTTTATCTTTTGAAATGATTTATCTCATTATTGTGTCTACAAGTAGCAAAAATCGCCATAAGTGTTTGGTTTTGCATTACGTAATCACTTATAACACTAAATGCCAAACACCCTAAGTATAAAACAATACTCATTTTCTAACAAATATTGATGTGTATCGAGTACAATAAGTCATAGATGTAAGACTAAAATACACCGTTGGTCCCTAAACTTGTCTTGGAGGATCGCGATGGGACTAACCACGCCTTTTCATCGCCACGGGTCCAAACAAAGGGCCATTAAATGCCGATTCGCCCCTTGACCGTAATCGGGACAACCAAACCGATTTCCTTCGAGGGTATTATAGACCATTCACTTTTTTACCCAACCTAGTTAAATGTAACCCAACCTTCAACCATATGTATGAACGAGCAAGAGTGAACCCTAAAATACAATCAACACACATTCTTCCCAAAGCAAAAGAAAACAATAATGGCACAAAACGATAAGGGAAGGGTTTGTTGAGTTCGCTGAGGAAAGCAGATCAAGAAATGAAAAGCGGTTGGGTGTTAAGAAGGAGAAGGAAGAGGATGACATCTTGTTATCAAAGTTTAACGATTTGGGAGAAAGGATTACAAACCGAAATTTTGTTTAAATATCTTAAGGAAAGGAAGGAAAAGAAGGAAAACGATGATAGGAGAGTTGTGGGTCTAGCTAAGTGTATGTTTAGTTGATAGTAAACATTTGTAGTTCTTGAGAACATGTAATCGATGAATAAAGTTTTGTGATCTTATTTAAGTAATTGTGTTTGAAATCGCTTTGCATTTCTTAATAGGTTTCACTTACCCAAGTAAGTTACAATTTGTTGGTTTTCATAAGTTGTTTGACTTTGGTAAGTCAAAATTCAAGATGTTACAATACACCATTGTCAATACATTGTTGTTTAATGCTAAAGCGTTTGCATTTTGAACCCGTGTTTTGAAACCACTGCATGTAATTTTTCTGAAAGGGGGTGTTTGGTTTTGCTGTAACAATTGTTGCTGATAAAATGGGCCGTTTGGTTTAGCTGATACAAGCGGATGTTTTATTTGATACATTATGATTTAGTGCCAAAGTATTTGCATTTTCACCACATCTTTTAAACCATTGCCTTTGCTTTTGCGGATACAAGGGGTGTTTGGTTCACCGATTAAACTTTTGTCGATACAAGGTCCTGCTTGGTTTTGATGATACAAGGGCTGTTTGGTTTATAAGGGATGTTTGGTTTTGTTGATACTAAAAGCACTAAAATACACCCAATATCACAATACAAGAACAGATTAAACAACACATAACCCAAATGATATTTTATCATTAATAAAGTCTCATAAACATCATAACCAACTACATCAAATCTAATTTACATACCATTTTAGCAAAACTATCACCCAAAAGACGCCTTTATCTACCCCATGGAAAACCAAAAATTGTGCATTATGTTTAGCCATTTTCTTAACAAACTCTTGGTTGAACCGAATACCTTCATCCGCTTGACCAACAATTTGTATGAGTTAGGCAAGTTGGTTTGTGTGCCTCGATCGGATTTTGTTCAACAGATCCACACGATCAAGCGCAATTCCACGAGGTCCCGTAGCTTGATTCTCTTGTATCGCCTCCCTACGGTTGATGATTCCTGCCTTCGAGATGTCGGCAAGACTAAAGAAGTAGCTTCCTTAGAATCCCTTCGGGCACCTCATCTTCAAACCAGATAGCCATCCGATCATTAAGATTTGGCGAATCACCCACCTCCACGAGTTTGTTTAAATGGGAAATCGCCATTAGAAAGTTTGTGTGTGTGGAAAAAGTGGTAGATGAGTTTATCGGTAAGAGACGGTGAAGGTCTAATACTTACTTTTTTCACACTCGGTCCCCTCGAATTTGTCTTGGTTGCCGTTGTCATACTTAAAACTCCCGCCCAATATTCACTTTAGAATACACAACTGGTCCCTCAAGTTGCCAACTTACGTAAAACCATTAGAAGTTTGACTTTGTTAAGTCAAACTTCTAAAACATACGGAGTATCAAATTATCAATTCACTCCAAAACAAATATTTAGTAATGGTTTTGCAATATTGACTTTACAAAGTCAAATACCATTCTATATATTATTCAACATTCCACTAGCCATCCTTATCATCTAACTTCAAATACCATTATGCCTTTTGCACTTAATCTTCCAAAGGTTTTCAATCCTTCCGACATTACGACTCGCTCACGCTAAGCCATTCACCATTTTCAACTATTGACTAACTAAAGTAACTCGAAAATACGCTTTACTTGCTACAATCAAATAAAATGTTAAATGAAAGTTCGACTTTCAATGTCAAACTTTGATCACCTACAATACGCACAAACATCAACATATGAACAATCTAATTTAAAGCAAACCATTTAAACAATTATTGTACAAAATTACCAAAACTATTTTGCAACGTTAATTGTCCAAGGGTATTCAACCCAAACTTAAACTACAACCAAATAAAGAAATCTACCACTACGTGGGGAAGCTCGGTGGAGTTTCAACAACTTCCTAGCCAACTCCCGCTTGTTCCCGGTATTTTCATTCCCATCGCGACTCCTATCGCTTTGCTCGATATTGATTGTCTTTAGCGACGGGAACACGCAAGTATACACTTTATTAAAGTTATTTCATGCTCGCTCGAAAAGCTCAAACACCACCGTCTATAGTCGACCATGGTCGAATGTGTTTGTGTTACAACAATGGAAAATTTTTGCAAAGGTAGATCACTAAGCGTGTTTGCAACTTAAAAATCAAATAGTGTTGAGATACACAAACATGGCAATTTAGGAATGTTTTATTTGATACATATGCATTACAAAGATTACACTTACTCGGTATCCAAGATTTTCAAATTCGGAGATGACCGAATCATTACAATGGTGAACGCTACCATAACACTATTCCCAAAATCGACATCGGATGACTTAAGGTTAATCAGGAAACAAAGGGCACCTTCATCCTAGGATTAGCTTCATGTATCAACTACAAGAAGTTTTACTGATTAAATTTCATTATCATACACATCTCTATAACATTATAAGTTGTAAACCGAAATTGTTCTTACCGTGCAATCACCAAAATCCAATGTAAGGGTCTCAAGATTTTGAAGTCTTGTCAAGTGAAAGATATCGGATGTTGTGATTGTGGTCACAAGATTATAACGACCTAATGACAAATGTAACTTCTTCAAATTCCCAAGTTTTGCAATATCCCATAGTCTCATCTCGTTAGTACTAGGACGATTCATCTTAAGAGACTCAAGTGAGGACAACCAAAGAATAAAGTCCCAAATCTGCACCGCTTAGAAAATTGACATGAATCAATTCTAGGCTCGAGAGATTTGGATAGCCATGAAAATATTCCAAAGTAGCCATAGCACAAACATGAAGTACTGATGTTTCAACTCACCGCGAGAGTAAAGTGGGTTGGGAACGAATCGGGTCACCATACCGTTTGTAATAATCGCTCCTCAACTCCATTGTCACCAAAACAAGAGCCACTCATGAACTGCTCATAATGAAAGTTGTCTATTCCAATAATTGATCTTGGCTCTACAAAGAAAGACAAACTTTCTTATTGGACCCATTCGATTTAAGAATCTAGTAACAAGCCTACCATCAAACTCAGATGTTAAATAATAAAAGAAATCCTCATCAAGTATGACATCGGTGAGCAAAGTCCACTTAGACCTCCGTTTCTCACTAAACTAGAGGTTCTCACCGCTTCTAACAAAGGCAACCGATTCAAAATGTCGTTGATCACTATCCGCATGTTGGTAAAACGATCGATCGACATGGTTTTGTTGGAAGTTGGGTTGGTCTTTGAGTTCGAAATGATGATTTATATTTTTGATTTCGATTTGCGCTTATCGCTTCGGATAATGCGGTTTTATGTGATTGGCAAATTTGTTTGTGGGTGGGTGTATTTGTTCCCGCGAAATTAAATGCAACAGATCGGGAAGAAACGGCTAATAGCCATACTCACAATTGGTCCCAGGTTGAAGGTTGGGTAAAAAGTGAATGGTCTATAATACCTCGAAGGAAATCGGTTTGACCGTCCCCATTCGGTCAAGGGACGAATCGGCATTTAATGGCCTTTGCTTGGACCCGTATGGCGATGAAAAGCGTGTTTCGTCCCATCGCGATCCTACGAGACAAGTTTAGGGACCAACGGTGTATTTTAGTCTAGATGTAATAAGATTGGCAAGAATATCCTACCGTGATTTTTGGCCGCTCACCGTATGTTCTAGCCGAAAGCAGTGTAGTGATGAAGGGAAGGGAGTGACCGTGTTTGTTGGAAGAGATGTACATCGCTTGCTATATATATTGGACTTGATGTTGGTCACAACAGGCTCTCGGGTGGTGGTACAATTATATCGGGACTTGAAGAGAGCTACTTTCACCATCAGCGGGTCTTTCTTTTAAAGCTTATGCCTCTAAACATGCCGCGCGATGACGAAACACCATTGGATGAAATACTGGAGACCTGAGTGAAGCCTTATTACTCGACCATCGCCAAAATGTGCATGTCTCAAGGTATATTAAGGGATAAATCGAACGACGATTCCTTTTTCGTAACTTTTAACTTCATTTGTGGATTCATTCATACTGGTATCAACCCGCAAGTATCCAACAATTACTGATTTCAATAAAAACCTGAATAAATTTAAAGTACAAGGGTTGCATATGTAAATAGTATCTAACCAATATTGGGAATGGAAGCCAATCCAGACTAGGCCATGTTACCAGCCACTTAGCAAATACAGCTCAGTTTAGTATCAAATTATTCTGAATTTACATTTACTCTTAAGATGCTTTTATTTCGATTCTTATACATAATCTTTTCTTTCAAATAAAGTCGACGCTAGCAACATTTTGTACTGATTGCTAATGAGAGAAGATACACTCTTTTATTCAAACTTCGACAGAAACCGAAATGTTACCTTTTTTATCGATACACTCATATTGGATTTTGGACTAAAAATGGTCACAACAACATTACAACAACAAAAATTACACAAAAAATAAACATTTGACTTTTGATGGAACACCTAGGAGTCTCCACACCCGTATTATTACATTTGCAGCATTTAATCAAATACGGAGTATTATTCTACAGTTGGTCACTTTCTACAAACAAATTTTAACCTATATCAATTACAAAGATGACAAGTTATCACCCAATAAAATCAAATGTATCTTTTATTCCGGCCGATGCAACAACAGTAATCTGAAATAAGGACAAAACAATTTCGTACCACTGATTCAAATATAAATGATAAATCAACAAGCAACTATAAAAGTATTCTTTGAGATTCCACCATTTCAATGCATTGCTAAAACATATAAGGGCCCGTTTGGTTTATTCAGGAGGAATAATGATTCAGATTTGATTTGGAATGACGCGAACGATAATGGATATAAAAAACGTCATTACGATTGTTTATGTTTATTGATAAAATATAGTATGAAAAACAGATAGATATTCAATTTCAGTAGTGGAAAAAAGAGAGTACCACTTGAATGGATTTCATGACACCAGAATTGGATGTAATTTAATCTACGACTATGATATACCCATTTCATTACCTGCGCCCACAAAACAAAACAAACCAAACAATCGACTATAACTTTGAAAGTCATAGTCTCAATCCCATTTACTAAACCAAACGGCCCTAAACCTTAGCAGATGACAACTATCAAATTTCAACCAAGCATTGTTAAGGACATTCATCTTGTATGTTCTTTTGGATTTTTAGTTGCTATTTAAAGATAATATAGTAGTTGGTGTTAAGGAAGAGCATATGAAACACATTAATTGTTACCGGGAGATGATGATTATGTTAGGAGATGACCGAATGATGTTGGGGAGATGATGATTTGGGAGATAAATGATTTGGGAGATGATGAAGAGGATGAAAGCATGAAAGGTAAAATATAAATGTGTTATAAAAGATAAATGTGTATGGACTAAAATACCCCGACTACAAAACAAAATCGATGTTGACTTGGTCAAAGGACTAGAAGCAGTGAAACCCTGAAATAGGGACCCCGACAATGAAAAGGCGAGTTTAGTCTCTATCGCGACGTGACCGCCAAGTTTAGGGACCAACTACAGATTTTAGTCTTAAATCCATCGACACCCCACCCAAGACCCCACGCCTATATGTAAATAGTGGCACTAAAAACGCAAATGTACACCCTTTTATATTTAGACAGGATCCTCTCAAACAGAAGACAACTCGACTCAAGTTAAGCGTTACGAGCCATTGATTGATCCAATGGCTCCTATCGACTCAACTTGAGTCAAATAACTGGAGGATCCCATCCCTAGATTTATCATCATCATCACATTTAGTTAAGTCTTTTTTTTAATAGGTAACTCATTTCTCTTTGTTATTCATTGAATTTTTTAGTTAGATTGTTAACATTTATCTTGAATGTTATATATCAGTAATTATATGATTGCTTACTATGTGTCGACCTCATTTGTTTTATCCTTGATAACAGAGTATTTTTATAATGAAAGGTTTGTTTTGTACTACTCTAGTTGAGACATTGATCTACCAAGCTTAATAGGTATGTATATTGAGTTATAGTTGATGGTTCAGAGTTGAGTTGCGTGGCATTTTATCTTTAGATAACCTGCTTAGCTTGATCATAGCTAGATGATCAACAAAACGTACTACTACGTAGACATTTTGACTTTCACAACAACTTTTTTAGTATTCGTGAACCTTTACCGTATATAGAGTAGATATAAAATTTGCATAGTAGAAGGGTCTATACGTGGTTGTCGCCTGTGGCAACCGAAATCAATGGACTACTGCTTAAGAGATTGAGAAAATCCTCAATGATATTACATTTGAGATGATACATAATGACATGTTGATACATTGACATTCTTGTTGACCAATTGAGACAAACTGACTAAATACTAGACTTCTAATCTTGTCTTGGAATCTATTAAACTTGAACTTAACTTTAATGACTTTACTTGAACTTGAAATTTGACTTGCACTTGAACTTGATAATTTCACATTATGAAAACTCTACTTGATAATGATATCTATAACTTGTTACCGACCACCAAACATACCGATTAACTAGAGTCTTAGTATCAAAGGATTAACTCGTAGAATAAGAATGCATTTTAAAGATCACTGCTTTTGACGTGTACTTTTTTAAGTTGTAGAATAGTAATTTACTTTTCAATGTGTTCCAATTTTGTTCGTGTACTTTTTTTAACTTTGTTTAAGTTGTTGAAGTCGTGCGTGAACATCCCCGATAATGAAATGGTTAGCAAGAAAAGGTGTGGAGATTTGTTGATGGTTGGCATCGAAATCAGAAACCGATTTCGATCAACTATCTTATGCAGCCGTGGTTAAACATAATGGAGAAGAAAGGTTTAGAAAAAGGTTAAACTGTTGGAAACAAAGTTTTATGAAAAAGAATAACAATTGTGAAAAGTATGAAAATAATGCTATTGATAAAGAAAAAGAAACCCTATGACTGGATTTAGAACAAAGAGGGTGAAATGAAACAAATTAATATAGCACGGCATTTCAGCCATTAGATTAAGGCCGGTGACCGGAGACAATGTTTGAAATTTGAATTCTTGATCCGAGCGTTAGAGAGAGTATATATCTTGGTGAGATAGGTGATTGATAATGATCAGTTGGTATTTTCGGAAATTTGAGGACAATATTTTAAAAACCGGACGTACAAATTTAACACTTTTAGTTAGTAGGTAAAAGTTCAATATATATCTCAAATTTATCATAGATCCAATTAACAAATCATAGCTATTCATTTTTTAATGAAAAAAATAAAATAAACTTTCACCATTTTTTTAAAAATTAAATATCTCACAAACCGCTAATCGTTACGCCGAAAAAGTTATACCATCATGATAGAATTAATTATCTTTTCTATAGATACGCACTTATATAATTTTACGATTTTTTTTTCAAAATTTCTACACGTAAAAATCATATATGATTTGTGAAAATCATATATGATTTGTTAAAATCATATGTGATTCGATTTTTATAAATCATATGTGATTTGTAAAAATCATATATGATTTGAAAAATCACATATGATTTGATTTTACAAATCATATATGATTTTTCCAGCTGAATTTTGAAAAAAAATTGTCTAAAAATATAGAAGTGCATATCTATAGAAAGATAATTTAATTGTCGTCTGCATGATTTATTTTTGTAGTTTGAAGATTTACCGCTTGCAAGTTATGTTGTTTTTAAAAAATGTGAAATGATATTTTTATTAATTTTGATAAAAATGAATGGTTAAAATTGATTTATTAGATCAACGCTAAATATGAGATCTATATGATCTCAACCTTAGTTAGAGATGTCATTAGGGTCGATCCGACTGAACCCGACCCCGACCGATTCGAGTCAATTCGGGTCGGGTCAATCGGGTTCAAATTTTATATTCGGGTCAATCGGTTTAACCCGAATTAACCCGAGTTCTAAATAAGGTCGGGTTCGGTTATGTTTTTTTAGCCTTGACCTGACCCGAACCCGACTAACCCGGCTCAACAACACTTTTACAATGTAAAAATACTCGGGTTGACCTCGAACCCGAATTGACCCGACCCGATAAACCCGACCCGAGTTGACCCGAGTTCTAAACAAGGTCGGGTTCGGGTATATTTTTTTAAGGCTTGACCCGATTTGACCCGACCCGAGTTGACCCGAACCCGAGCGGATCAACACGAATAACACCCCTACTTTTAGTCATGGTTTTAAAAATCGGACCAGATCAGTCGGTTTTACCTATTTTATAATTTATAATTTAGTATATTTAAGCTTTTCTAAATATCTAAACTTTAAATGATAGACCAGTGAGCCTTCATTAGCAAATCTCAAAATAAATATATCTATATTGATGTTCGTACGATTCGAGCATGTGCAAAGTGCTCAAACGCTAGGCTTCCGATTTTGGAGGCCCCAAATTTTTGAAAGATCGAGGCCGCTTTTAATATAATTTTGGCTTCAAATTGATGATAAAACGATTTGGTATATATTTCGCTTTGATTCTTATCGAATATGAGGTAATTTTAATCGCTTTAATGTGATTTAAGAAAATTGTCGAAACAGAGGAAATGTTATGATGCTATGAAGAAGATGATAGACTTTAGGTTATGTACACTTTTTATCCTCTGTGTTTATAGTATTTTACTTTTTGGCTAAACTAGTTATTATTATTTCTAGAAGTTGCAAACAAGTTCATATGATTGACAGCTTAAAACTTTTTTGAAATATTTTATAAAAGCTAAATCACGCAATTGAAAGGCGATCCAGTGACACTAAGTGCTGTTTGGTATGTCGACATTAACGACAATAATGATGAGCTGATAAGAGTGCTGGGTCATTCACCCATGAAAGATCCATACATACCACTGATGATATGGAGTATGAATTATATCTATCATTCATTACCATAATATGGGCCCTCATCTTAAACAAACACCTTTAATCACTTTCATAGTTATAGCCTCATTTCCATAGTGGGATACCAAACGCACCCTAATAAATCTTGAAAATTTTGAAAATGTCCTTTAATACTTTCTGTTACTTCTAAGAGCATGCACAACAATAACACAAGTTAAAGTTTAACACCGGTCACGTCACCGCCACATCGCCTTTTAACATTTCACCTTAACATCCCCAAAAACACCCACAACAATAACATCCCAAGTTAAACTTTAACATTTCATATTTTCAATTTCAACCCTAAACAAAAACAAACACTTCATTTATTAAAAACATATCACATTAAAACACAAAGTACATTAAACGTTAAACACTAATT